>PVLD010001382.1:0-205322 GCA_004027595.1 Dinomys branickii
AGAGCTCAGGCCCTGCATCCTGGACCCACCTTGGCTCCCTGAGCTCCACCCATGCCGCTGCCCACATCCCTTTCTGCCTGGGGCACACCAAGGGTGTGAACAAGAAACCTGGAGGAGCACAGAGGATCAGTCCCCCGCTTTACACACACACAAACACACACACACACACACACACACACACACACACACACACACACACTTACCTCAAAATGGCCACACCCAGAACTGTGAAACAGAAAACTATAAGCACTTAGGGGAAAAATAGAAAATCCTTGCAGTGCAGGGCTTGTTGGTGATTCTTAGGCTTGACTCCAAATACACAACCCATTAAAAAGCACTGATGCAGGGCTGGGGATATAGCTCAGTGGAATAAGCACTTGCCTAGCAAGCGCAGGGTTCTGAGTTCAATCCCCAATACCGAAAAAAAAAAAAAAAAGCACTGATGCTCTGCACCTCTAAGAAACTTGAAACTCTGATACACGAAAGAGTTGACTAAGAGTAGGTAAAGGAAGCACTGCAGTGGAGGCGGGTGTGCCACCACCAGCCAGCAAAGGACTAGTATCAAGCACACACAAAGACTCAAAGCTCAACACAGGAGCTGAGGGCGCAGCACCTGTCCTGCATGTGCAAAGCCTGGGTTCCATCCCCAGCCTGCAAAAGAGAAAAAGCCCTTCAACTGTAAGAAAGGTAAACAAGTTCATCTGAAAATAAGCAGAAGCCACAAGAAGACCTCTCTCCAGAGAGACAGACGGTACCTAAAGGGCATGAGAAGGTGCCCAACATCAGGACCATGACAGAAGTGCAAATCAAAACAACAAAAATAAAACACAGCCAGGCATGGTGGTGCACACCTGTAATCCCAGCACTCAAGAGGCTGAGGTAGGAGGACTGTTGTGAGTTCAAGACCAGCTTGGACTACAAAGTGAGCTCAAGGCCAGCCTGAACTGCATAGCAAGACCCTGTCTCAAAAAGACAAAAAATAAAATAAAACAAAAACTGGTGATGACACTAAACACTGGCCAGGATGTGGAGAAAGCAGGTTGCTCACACACTGCTGATGGGAATGCAAAATGCCACCCGGAAAGCAGAGGTGCAGTTGTTTTTTGAGTTTTTTTTTTTTTACGCTAAATACAGCTATCGTATAACCCAGCAACTGAACACATGAAAATTTACCCTAGACTCATGTCCAGACAAACTCTAGTACACAAACATTTCCAGCAGCTTTATTCAGAAGAGCCCACAGTGGAAACAACCCAAGTGCCTTTCAAGGGGTGAATGGATAAAAAAATTTGGCTGTTGGTCAGCATGGGATACTACTAAGCCAAGAAAAAGGAGCACACTGGCCATACCTGAGCCTCCAGAAAATTGGGCTGAGTGCAGAAAGCCAACCCAGAACTCTTTAGTCTTTGACCACCAATATCCACATCTTGGCTGCCATATTTTTTTCTTTTTTTTGCAAGATGTTACCAGAGAAAGAACTCATAAAGGGCATACAAGACCCCTCTGTATTAATTCGTATAAGTGCAAGAGAATCTGTAATTCTCCCCAAATTAAAATGTTAATTTAGAAAAGTAAAGGTCGTCTTATTTTTGGAGGTGACAGGTCAACAGAATGTCAGAATGATGCCCCATCTTATCTCTGCTCCCAGAGAAAGCCCGGGAATTCATTCTGAGTTCTGCGAAGTTGCCGTATTCACCCTCAAAACTTATCCAGCCGTACCTCAAAACAGGCGCAACAACTTCCAACTGAACCGCGCAGTCTGAAAGAGCCCTGTCCACAGCTCAAGGCCCGCGCCTTACCCAGCGAGTTCCAGTTGAGCCTCTTGTAGCCGGAGCGGAAGACATGGACCAGCTCCTGCGCCTGGACGTCCAGCAGCGCCGCCTCCGCCTCGCTCAGCGTCCCCAGCAGCGCATGGTAGTGGTCGAGCATGCGCTGAATGCCCTCAGTGTACCTGTGCAGCGGCAGCGAGAGAGGGTGCGCCGCGGGAAGGTGGTGAGCCTAGGGGAGGCCTCACAGGCCCCAGCCCAGCAGCCCAGGCAGTGAGTGCCACTTCAGACGGCTCAGCTGCAAAGCACGTCTGGGGCTCAGTGGTCAGCACATGAGCCCCTGGGGTCCAATGCCAGCAGTGCAAAAAAAATTAAAACAATAAAAAGTAGACATTTAACACAGTGCTACTCTGCTTACTTTCTTCTTTGCAAAGCATTGGAAACCATTCGTATTCCTTATGATGAACACAATCTGAATAGGCAGTAATAAATTTTTTTTTAAATTGCGGGCCGTGGTGGTGCACACCTATCATCCTAGCACTTGGGAGGTTGAGGCAGGATGATTGTTGTGAGTACAAAGCCAGCCTGGGCTGCAAAGTGAGTTCAAGGCCAGCCTGAACTGCATAAGCGAGACCCTGTCTCAAAAAGACCAAAAAAAAAATTTTTTTTTAATTAAAAATACATCCAGTGCTGGTAGAGTTTGCCTGTCATCCCAGCACTTGAGAGACTGAGCTAAGAGGATCGCTGAGAGTTCAAGGCCAGGCCTGGGCTACATAGTGAGTTCAAGACCAGCCTGAAGCACATAGGGAGACCCTGTCTCAAAAAAGAAAAAAAAATTAAAAAACAAGTTGTAAAAGCTAGTAGTATGGACAATGATGAATAAAAACTTATTTTTATTAGCACAAAAAATAAAGGGTATTCATGAAAATGTTATTTGCAGGCCAGGTGTGGTGGTACATGCCTACAGTCCCAGGACTAAGGAGGCTGAGGCAGGAGGATTGCTGTAAGCTCAAAGCCAGGTTGGGCTACGCAGTGAGTTTAAGGCCAACCTGAACTGCATAGTAAGATATTGTCTTGAAAAACCAAAAAAAAAAAAAAAAGAAAGTTATTTGCATTAACATATAATAGGGTTATTATTGTTCTTTTTAGAAAGTTATTTGCATTAACATATAATAGGGTTATTATTGTTCTTTTTAGGTTGATGAATAAAGCCTTACTTTGTGATCATGGCATCTCCCCTGCCAGGTAAGTATAATAAATCCATACTTTAAGCCATATTTCTTTGTTTTGTGTGTTTGTTTTTTTCTTGTACTAGGGATTGGACCCAGGGCCTTCATATGCCTTTGCAGTGAGCTATAGTCAGTGGCCCCTTTTTATTTTTTATTTAGAAATAGGATCTCACTAAGTTGCTAAATTGTCCAGACTGGGTCCTAACCTGCAATCTTCCTGCCTCAGCCTCCCAGAGTTCTGGGATTCCAGGCATGTGCCACTATGCCAGGCTACTTCTTAGTATTAATTTCTAATGTGGTCAATAGTGGTAGTTAAACCAGGTATGGTAACGGACATGCCTATGATCCCAGCACTTGGGAGGCTGAGGCAGAAGGATCACCAAAGTTTGAGGTCAGCCTGGGCTACATAGTGAGACCCTGTCTCCAAAAAAAGAAAAGAAAAAACCAATAAGAGCAGTTATAAAATCTACCATACAATGGCAGCTTGAGGTCAAGGAGTCTTCATTACTTGTAAGGAATACAAAGGAGTCCTAACATCAAAGAGTTCACAGCTGATTTAAGAGAATTTCTTTACCTGAGAAATTTGTCTTCCTGCAGAGCCACATTCCTGGCCAGCTCAGGGACCAAGAAGCCCAGCTGCTCCAAGTACTTGGTTTCGTTAATGATCTCTCTGAGCGCCGGGGAGAAGTTGATCGTGAACATGGCTGCTCTGTCTGCCGTGGTCACTTCATCAGAAGAGGCGGAACTCTGCAGGAGACACGTTCACCTCCCGTTCAGCCAGGTCCGGGCAGACACAAGGCCAGGCACAGGGCAGGCATAGTGGGCCATCCATGAGACAGAGTCGTAAGGGATTCAGGTCATTTGCTGATATTCAAAAACTGGGATTCTGGCTTCCTTTGAAAGGCTGGGAAAGCTGACCAGTCCAGCCAGAGGAGGCAGGCGCTGCCACCTTCCTTATATGGGACCAAAGTCCCCTCTGCGTCCCCTGGCCCTCGCTCCTCCAAGACTGGAAACCACCACCCCCATCCTTTGATCCTAACTGGGCAGCCACGTCAGCCGCGAGGCCGAGGCCTATGAGGAGAGGCTTCCTGCCAGCTGCTGGTTCTGTGGAGATGACTGGACCACCTACCACCCTGCATGTTTATGTCTGGGCGGGCTCACTCTCTGAAAGGGGAAACTGAGGCTCAGAGTACAGCTGCTTCGCCTGATGTCAGAAGGGCTGCTGAGGGGCCGGGGATACAGCTCAGTGGCACAAGCACCTGCCTGGCAAGCACAAGGTACTGCGTTCAATTCTCGGTACAAAAAAAAAAGAAGGGCTGCTGAGGCCAGCCCATATCTTATACATTCTCTTTCCTACCAACTCACAGAGGCCAACAGATCACGGCCATCGGCTCTGCGGGGCTGTCTGGGGTGGGGGCGGGAGCTGCACCTTGGTGAGCAGGTTCTTCTTCATGAGCACCGGCAGGCTCTGCTCTGTGGCCTCTCGCCACTGTTCGTACTTTCGGTCTTCATAATCCCGCATCGTCCTACCCACCTCCAAGTATCGTTGTTTTACCTATCAGAGAATTCAAGCAACTGCTGTTTGTTTGTGACAAGGTCTTGAACTCACTATGTGGTTCAGGCTGGCCTGGAACTCGAAGCAATCCTCCTGCCTCAGCCTCCTGCGTGCTGGGATTACAGATGGGCACCACCACAGCCCGATCACAGCTGACATTTTGCCCTTGGGAATAACATTTCCCACCACTCTCCTTCTTCTACTTCTCAGCATGTATGCAAGCGTCCTGTAATTATCTCCCATTGTTTGGAAGAGGAGGTAGGAGGGTTTTCACGGGCACTGGAGGGACTACTGCAGATGCTGGGACTTAAGCGGAGCCTCCTTGAGCTAAGGTTTGCAGAGAACACACCAAGGGCTGTATTCAGAATGGCCCGTGAGTTAGGAACAGATTTTACATTTGCACATGGTTCAAAGGCGACCCTAAGGAACAGCAATGCCTACTTGCATGTGAAGAGGACTGGTGTGGCCGGCTGCGTCCACCAGTAAAGTTTTATTGGAACTGTGTGTTCACCCACTGACCATCAAGGCTACTTTCTTAGGATAATGATCCATGGTGATGGTTGCAACCCAGAACCTGTAACCCTGGCATGCCTAGGACCTTTACTATCTGGGTGTTTTCATGAAAAGTCTGGTTGGGTGTGGTGGCACATGCCAGTAATCTGAGCACTTGGGAGGCTGAGGCAGGAGGATCACCATGAGACTGAGGTCAGCCTGGGCTACACAGTGAGTTTAAGGTCAGCCTGAACTACACAGTGAGACTCTGTCTCAAAAAAGAAAATGTTGACCAAATCGAGAACCCCAGGAAAGACTCTTTAGAGTGCAGGCGGGACTTGCACCCTCCTGCTTCTCCCATGGGAGCCTCCCACGGTGGGTGGTGGCCCAGCTGCCGGACTCCAGCCAGGACGCCACTCACCTCCTGGCCCCGCTCGCTGTCCAGGATCTCGACCTCCTGGAAGCGCAGGATGGTGTGCTTGATGCGGTGGAACAGAGAGCGCTCCCAGTAGATGGCGCCTGCCACCGGAGGGTGGTTCTTACACAGTGGCGGGTTCTCCAGGTTCTGCACAAAGATCTTGTTGATGATGTCGATCTGCAGGGTGACCCAAGAAGCCACCCCATCAGTGATGCCACAGACAGCACCATGGCAGCCTGGGCAGATTAGAAACACAGTGTCAGGAAATAATCTTAGATAAAAATTACTGCTGTTCCTGATCAGGTATCATTTGCTGCTTCTTCTTAGGCTGTCCAGTCATTTTTCTTTGGTTTAACATTTGCAAAGCTACCCTCGCGTGGTGGCACACACCTGTCATCCCAGTACTTGGGAGGCTGAGACAGGAGGGTTGTCATGAGTCAAAGCCAACATGGGCTCCATAGTGAGTTTAAGATCAGCCTGAATGGCATAGTGAGACCCTTTCTAAAAAGAGAATAACATACATACTGTTCTAAAGTGCCTTGGAGCTGGGGATATAGCTCAGTGGAATAAGCGCTTGTCTAGCAAGCGCAGGGTCCTGAGTTCGATCCCCAGTACCACAAAAAAAAAAAAAAAACTAAAGTGTCTTGGAGTGACAGATCAGGTACCCTGTGCACATGAGTGTGACAGAATTATTGGAAATCTGCTCTAGACACGGCCAGGAGCAAACTCACATGGAGACACAGGTCATGTGAGTATTTGCTGCGGGAGCCTCAGTAATGGCTGCAGAGCTGCCCTCTTCCCCTGACCCTGTGGCCAGGGGGAAGCCACGGCTGCACACAGAATGAAGGTTCCAGTCACAGAGCCAGCCCACACTGCGGGGCTTCCACAGAATCTGGGGAGACCAAAGCCGGGAGATCCCAGCAGGGACCAAAGCTCTGCTGACAGCTGGGTCTGGTCCAGGAGACCAGGACAGACTTCAGAGGCCTAGTACTGCAGCACAGCACCCTGTGTGTGGTTAAGTCCCTGAGCAGGTGGCGCTGGGTCACGGCGGCAGCTCTGAGTGCTGCGGGGTTTGTGCGCCTTCTTGGACCTTCTGTTTCACTCCTTCTCCGTTTACCTGGTGGACAGGATCGTGTGCCTCTTCCTCTGCGTCTCCCACAGGACCCTGCCTTCCTTAGAGGTGGAATCGTCCTATTCCTCTCTCTGTGCTTACCACCATGACCAGACGGTTTTCCCGGTAAAAACGCTTGGGACGCGTGGGAGGGGGTTCACCATGCTGTGCCTGTCAGTGCAATAACTGCTGTTTTCTTCCTTCCTCCTGGCTTTCTCCTCTCCCTTGGGACTAGGGATCGAACCCAGCACCTTCGCACTAAGCGACACCTCCAGCCTTTTTAACTTTTTTTTTTTAATTTTTGAGACAGGATCTCGCGGAATCGCTATATTGCCCAGGCGGGGCTCAAAGCCCTGACTCCTCTGCCCCAGCCTCCCAGAGGGCTGAGCCTGCAGGCATGCACCACCGAGCCCAGCACCAGGACAATTTCCATGGCACACAGCCCCAGCCAGTGAGGAGTGAAAAACAGACTTCATAAATGTCAGTTAGAATTGAATTTCTCCACTGAATAAACCAGCCTACTTTGTTTGGGTTAGCTGTATTATGGGGCAGCTCTTTTGAGAAAATTCCAGTTTCTCTGCATCCGAAAGATGGGTAATAGAATGATTTGATTACTATTTGCCAAGCTGGGTGTGGGGGCGCACGCCTGTAATTCCAGAACTTGGGAGGCTGAAGCAGGAGGATCCTTGCGAGTTCGAGACCAGCCTGGGCTACAAAGTGAGCTCAAGGACAGCCTGAACTGCGTAGTGAGACCCTGTCTCAAAGAGAAAAAAAAAACTTATTTATTTGCCACGTATACTTTTCCTGCTATGGCTGCTATCCATTATCCAATTACCTCTTTACAATACTGTGCCAGAATGTCATTAAACTTCATCATCATTTGCCGGTTAATAGCCTCCCGAGACCGAATGTGCTTGAATTTTAAAAGCATGTCGAACGCAGCTTCAGCCGATCGAAGTGTCTTGAAAGACTCGTCAATAAAATTTTTTGCTTCTTTCTCAATAACCTGCAAAAAACCAAAAACCGTTTAAAAAAAGACCAGGTACCATGGGCCTGTAATTATCCTGAGAAAAACAGTAGCAAGCGATGGGGGTGGGGGTTGTTGCAGAAATCAGAGGCCTGGGATAGATTTCTACTGCACTTCAGTGGGAGCTGGTATCGAGTTAAAAGTGGGAGATTGGCCGTCTTTTCTTTCTGATCTATCACTGACCAGTTCAAAATGAAGAGGGAAGGAAGTCTTAGAAGTGTAAAGTCACATTTTTAAAACAAAACTGGACCTGACACAACGCAGGGAGCCTTGCACAGGAATTCTCAGAATTTTATAGATGTGGAGAGTTACCCTAATGCTGACAGCGAGGGGCGCCGGTGAACACTGGTTTGCACCTCCGTAAACCTGCAGGAGGCTGGGCAGTTGGAGGTCAGAAAGATTCTGGGGTCAGGGCAAAGATGAGAGGCAAACCCACAAAATCCTTTTCTCCACCCAGCCCACCCAGACCATTAAGCACCCCATCTTTCCCACCCTCACCCCATTCCATGAAAGGGAAGAGCCTCAGCTCTAAAGAAGTTAAACCCGAGTGACACTAATAACCCTGGAAGCCAGCATCAACAGAGAATGCCCTCCAGTTCCTGAAGAGAAGCTCACTTCCAGCCTCACGGCCTCTCCCTGCTGCTCAGAGAGGCAGAACAGATGCCTGTGGAACCTTTCTCAAGAAGCTACTAAAAAATGTGCTCCAGGAAAGCAAAGACGTCAACAAGAAAAGAGGAGGCCTGAGATCTGGAAAATAGAAGCTCCAAGCTGAGCGTGGGGGTGCGCACCTGTAACCCTGAACAGAAAAGAGACAAGTCCAGCGCTGATTGCCTCTGCAGGGGTCCCGGGGCAACTGGTGTGGGCGATCTATTTGTAATTGACTTACAAATTATCCATGGGGGATATATTGCAGAAAATGAGCCTTGGAGAAATGCTACTGCGTCTGGGCCCACTTAAATTTGTAACTCCTGGAGAAGAAATGATGGTCACCTTAGACACTTCTGAGTTGCTTTTTGTATAACAGCAGGTTTTACAGCGGGCCCTGCACTTATGTACACATTTCGTTCCGAGCTTGCCTGTAACTCAAGCTATCGGGAGGCTCAGCTCCTCTGCGCAGCCTTCCAAGTCTCTCCAGTGCTCAGGCAGCTCACAGCGTCCTCAGAAAGACAGGCCTGGGATTTCCCCACTAATCCCGACCAGGAAAGGCTGCTGTAACGCCCCTTCCAGAACTCCTTAATGTTCAGCCTGTATCTCAGATCATCTGGAAGCGCAAGCGGTGGGCATTTGGGCTACATACAACTCAACACTTTGGTCTTAAATTAAAACTAAAACTCCAGCAGGGGATCTAGCTCAGCAGCATAAATGCCTGCCTGGCAAGGGCAGGGTCCTGAGTTCAATTCCCAGGACAAAAACAAAAGAAAAAACTAAAACTCCAGTCATAACCCAAGTTGTTCATAGGTCAGGCTGGTCATAACTCGAGGATCCACTCACAACCTATCGAATTTAATGTGAGGAGAAAAGTGTGTGCCTCCGAGGTCGAAAGGGTGGGCGCATTACTTGCCAGAACTTCAATCTTGAAGTCGTCTATCACATATTTCCAGTCCTGGGAGGACCTGATGTTGAAGGGGTCAAAGGTCAGGCTTTCCATGGGGGTGACCAGGCTGTCCACCCGGCACAGGACATCATCGATGCGCTTGGGGTCCCCCGTCACCGCCTTCAGCTCTGGGCCAAATATGTTGTAAAATTCCTCTATAACCTGTATGGTTGGGGAACAAAGAGGTTACGCTCCAGCCTTCCTGTGGCTGTTCCAGTGCAGAGGGATGGCACACAGGCAGCCTCCTCCCCAGCTGAGACGCTTGGTGCTGTGGCCACACTCACAGGGTAAGGCCCAGGCACCTGAGCAGTTATCACAGCTGCCCCTTCCCTTCCCCTACATGGAAGGTCTGGGGCACCAGGCGTGTGACTACAGGCCTGGCTTCCTAGGGACCTGGTGCAGGCAGGTGCGCCAGGCCCACACTCAGAGGGGCCTGGGTGGGTTAGAGGCTCTGCGGTCGCTGTTGTGAATTATTAATACACTGTCAATTCATCTGACAGCACTGAGGCGCACACGAGGGAGTAGGGGAATCAGCTTCCTTGCCGCCTGATCCATTCACACAAGGAGAGACTTCCCATAGACCCATGGGCCATGCAGCCAGTATGAGTGAGTGTGCTGCATCTGTAATGAGTATGCCAGGCACTAACCGTGAGAAGGCCATGCTTTCCACTCAAACCAGAGATCGCTTCAAGGGCAAAATGGAGGCTACAGGTGTTCTACAAAACACACATGGGCCAGGAGCCCTGGCTCTTCCCTTCTTATGCCTGCCACTCCCTGCATTAACCAGACACTGAAAATGACAACAGGCAAGGGTAGTGAAGGTAGAACCAGTCCTGGTGATGCAGGCCTATCATCCCAGCACACTAGGAGGTTGAGGCAGGAGGATCCCAAGCTGGAGCCCAGCCTGCACAATTTAAGAAGACCCTGCCTCAAAATGAGAAATGAAATCTTCCCTTCCTGACCTTTTTATTTTTTATCTTGACACACTGTTGCTAAGTTGCCCAGCCTGGGTTCAAACTTGGGATCCTCCTGCCTCAGCCTCACAAGTAGCTGGGATTACAGTTATGTGTGACTACATTCACTTTTATATTTGCATTTTAACTGAACTTGCATATCATATAAAGATGAACAGTAAAAATCATGCTAATAACTTAAAAGTTTAATTTTTCTTCATTTTCTTTTACTACTGTTGCTGCAAACCAAAAAAGCCAGGACAAGAATACATGGGAAGAAAACACTTTCTATTTTAAATTCTTTTTTTTTTTAGGTACCAGGAATAGATCTTGGGACCTTATGCTTGCCAGGCAGGTGCTATGCCACTGAACTGTATCCCAGGTCCCACTATTTTAAATTCTTTTACAGCATTTTTTTCCTCCTGTTTGATCAAAGGACCTTGAATTTCTGTTTTGCACTGGCCCGTGAGATGACGTAGCCCTGGGTTTTGCTCACCACTGTCCCATGGCAGAAAAAGAGCAAATGCACACTGAGTGTTCTCTGTCAATATTCAGTATGGATGGGTGGATGGATGGATAAGCAGGTGGGAAGGTAGACAGGAGGATGGAAGGACGGACAGAAGGATCAATGGATGGATGGATGGATGGATGGATGGATGACAGACACTTGGATGGGTGGGTGAATGAGTGGGTGGGGGAAAGGTGGATGGATGGACAAATTAACAGACAGATGGACAGTTGGATGGGTGGAGAGATGGATGGACAAGTGGATGGATGAACAGTTGAATGGGTGGATGGATAGATGGGCAGATAGACAGATGGACAGTTGGATGGGTGGATGGATGGCTGAACAGATGGATGGGCAGTTGGATGGGTGGATAAGTAGATGAGTACATGGATAAGCAGACTGAAAGATGGACAGATGGACAGATGGATGGAAGGATGGATGGATGGGTGGGCAAATGGAAGGATGGATGGGTGGATGGAAGGAAGGATGGATGGATGGATGGAAGGATAGAAGGATGGATGGAAGGAAGGATGGAAGAAAGGATGGATGGATGAGTAGATGGATGGAAGGATGGAAGGATGGGTGGATGGATGGGCGAATGAATGGGCCTCCCAGGACAGACACTCAGCACATTTTGTATCCACTTAAAAGCAGGTAGGGATCAGCAAACTGCAGAGTCAATGGCAGGTGGACAGAGTCTAGGATGGCCTGGCTTAAAGAAAGAGTGAAGAGAGAGGGCCTTGGAGGAATTCCAACATTTAATGGACAGAGGAGATCTGTGCAAAAGACACAGAGAAGGAAGAACTAAGAAGTCAGAGAAAAGCCATGAGACTGGGGGAAGTGTGGCAGGTCTGGTGTGCAGTGGAATATTCTAAAATATTCTAAAATGCTCCCTACGTTCACAAGAGATTCTGTCAGACCCTTCACCCTCTGCTTCCCCCACCCCGAGGGCCCACTGTCCAAGGGCCAAACTGCCTCCCTTCCCTCAGAGAAGTTCCACCTCCAGTCACTCTTGCGCACCTCAGAGAAACAGCACCCCACCTGCAGAATGTCATAGAGGTCCTGGCAGATAGAGGCCATGTAGTCAGTCCTCTCAAACAGCCGCTTCCGGTCAAACTCCCAGCGGGCTTCCCGGCCCGAGGCCTCAATCTTGGCCCGGGTGTCAAAGTAGGCCTTCTTCCACAGCTTCAGTGTGTTCTTGGCCTCCAGGGTCTTGTGCTGGGCACTCGCACGGTTCTCCCTGGGCGTCAGAGAGGCAGGGCTGCTGCATGGACTCTGCCCTCCCAGGATGCAAATGTGCCATGAGGACGCTCACCTGTGTCCCCAGCGCTAGCTCCCCCTGCCAGCTGCCCCTGGTGGCCACTTGCAGGGGACTACCTCGGCCCTTTCCCCAGCCTCCCACCCAGGGCCAGCTGTGGCCCGGGAGCTCTCTGCTGGCCTGGCAGGGGCGGTGGCCTTGGATCCCATGACACTGACAGTGGCCATGGTGACACTGCTGAGATCCTGGTACCTACGTCGCCTAGGCAGATTTTTCCTTAACAAGTAATAGAGAGGCTGGGGTGGAGCACAGTGCTCGAGCACATGCTTAGCACACATGAGGTCCAGGGTTCTGTCCCCAGAGCTGCAGACAGACGCAAAACAGAAAGAAAGGTTTCCATTTCCCTCACACCCTAGAGGCAGGCCCACATGAGGGGGGGTGGGGTCCATGCCTGGGGAACCCCTGGTGCTCTGCCTCAGTTTCTCCAAGTGTACCTAGGAAGACAATCCCTGTCACAACAGAACTCTGTCCCTATATAATCACAGATAATTATAGCTGTGTAATATAATTATGTATGAGAGATTATATATATATTCTCCAGTGCTTGAAAACTTGTTTCTTTTTTGTGGCACTGGGCACTGAACCCAGGCTTCTACACTGAGCTACCACATCCCCAGCCCTTTTTCCACTATTGTTTATTTAGAGATAGGGACTTGGTAAGTCACTAAGTGTCCCTAGTTTGCCTCAAATTTGCAGTCTTCCTGCCCCAGCCTCCCGGAGTGCTATGTATGTGCATGAAGCCCTGTGACACCTGCACTAGGAATGAGCCTTGAGTGCTTGATGCCAAGAGAGAGAAGCCAGACACGTGGGCTCCTCGTGGAGGGACTGCTACGAGGCAGAGTCTTTCTCCGGGGGTGAAGAGAATGCCGGTCCTGAGGATGTACCAAAGCCTCCATGTCATACTTGTTTGGTGGGTGCCCTGCATGGTGTGTGCATCACAGATATGCTCAGGATCCGGCGCACGCCCCAGCCGGCCCTCACCTCACCTGAACAGCGTGCGGAGGTTGATCACGCGGCACACCCGCTCAGCAATCTCCCAGGCCACGCGCTCCATGAGCGGGATCATACGCTCATCCTTGTTGTAGTGCCGGGAGATGATCCACACCATGCGCAGGGCGCACATCATGGAGGGGATTGTGTCCAGGACGACGTGGAAGCTGGAGCCATGTGTGATGTTCTATGCAGGGGCAGAGAGTGACAAGGCGGCCTCAGCCTGCGGACCAGGCAGCCGTGGAAGACAGTTGCCTGCAAGAGGCCGTTCACTCTGATTTTAAATAAATGTGCTTATTACGCAAGTAAGCATGTAACAAACAAAAGCTTGAGAGTCAGGCCTGGTGGCACACGCCTGTAATCCCAGGTCTCAGGATACTAAGGCAGGAGGATCACCGTGAGTTCAAGGCCAACCTGAACTACATAGCAAGACCCTGTCTCAAGAAAACAAAAAGAAGCTTGAAACAGGTCTGTACAGGTTGACATGGAAGGACAGATGAGTAGTGTAAGTAAATCAATGTGCAGAAAAGTGTAATGAAGTATGATCATCTTCATGTGTTTTCTACAGAGAACATATTCATGTGTGGCACCTATGTGCCACCTAAGTGCAGTCATCTCTGGGGGATGGGTTCCCGGACCCCCTCGGATACCAGATTCTGTGACACTCCAGTCTCCTCTGTAAAACGATGCAGTATTTGCATGTAACCCACCACATCTGCCTGGGTACTTTAAACCATTCTAGATTCTGATGTCTAACAGTGTAAATGCTATATGGACGGCTGTTGAACTGCATCATTTAGAGAATAATGACGACAGCAAAGTCTGCATGTGCAGCTTTTTTTCCAAGCATTTTCTTTCTGCAGCTACAGCTGTGGAACATGCATACCCGGGGAGCTGCCCATGTACACTGAGCCCGCTCACATGTGCAGTATGTACAAAGTGCAAATGTCACATGCAGCGGGTTGTGCTTTGCAAAGACAGCATGATAACATCTTGGTTCTGTCCCACCTCCCCTGGCCACCTTTGGTCAAGAGGCACAGTCCTCTTCTGCACCTCAGGTCCCAAGACTGAAGGGCTCTACTCCTACCTTGCCAGAAAAATACAGGGATGGTGACATCATGTCTCTGGCATGGAGAGCCCTTGGCTGGCTGTTTGCTGCCTCTTCGAAGCCAGTCACTCTGCCACTCTGACACCTCCCTGCTGTGAGCCATCCTGGCCACTTGTAGAGGCCACTTGTAGAGGCCCCTGACTCCACCAGGACAAAGAGAAGCCCAGAAGCACTTGGGCCAAGGAGAGTGGCAGAGGGACTGCTGGGAAGGGGATCCTCCAGCCCCACCAACCACCCTTGGCTGCCACTGAGCCAAGATGAACCACCTAGCTGAGCTCTTCCCAAACCCCCTGCTCAGGAAATGGGGTCAAAGACAATGGTTGTCATTAAAAAAGTGACAAGACAACCATACACTGGGACACAGAAAATCACACAATTAATAAACAATTGGTATTCAGTTTTTTAAAAAATGTCGTATGAGGTATGATCAAAATATACAGTAAATGTTTAAATGTTTAAACCATGTATTACAGTCAAAATATTGCTATAATCACCTTCAAAATACATTCCCTAGTTTAGAACACACTCTATGAAGCATCTTGTGACTTTACGAAGCAGTTCTAGAAGTCTTCTTTCCTGAGTGTCTTTGAGAGGTGTGATCAAAAGTGCAGTGAAACCTGCTGCCATGTGCCATCTAATGGAAAGGTAGGCTCGTGACAGCAGGGCGGTGTGTTCTCACCCACCTTATTCCTCAGATCTGGCACTATGCAACTTCCGGCTCTTTCCAAACTCAAAACGATCAGGAAAGTTAAATGTTTTCAATCGCTCCAGAACCTCAAGGCAGCCACAATGGTACAACTAAAGCCGCTCAGGAAAGAGGACCCCAGAAGCGCTTCAGAGAGAGTGAATGGCGATGTGTCTTCTACTGTAATAATGTTTTTTTGACGCAGGGTCTCACTCTGTAGCTCAGGCTGGCCTTGAACTTTTGGTGATCCTCCTGCCTCAGCCTCTCAAGCACTGGGATTACAGGCATGCGCCACCACCTCTCACTCTGTAATAAATTTATTTATTTACTTATTTATTTAAATTTGGGGCTTTTGTTTGTTTGAGAAAGAGTCTTGCTGCACATACAGTTCAGACTGGCTTTGAATTCACTATGTAGCCCAGGCTGACCTCGAACTTACAGCGATCCCCCTGCTTTAGCCTCCTAAGTACTAGGATTACAAGTGTACACCACCACACCCAGCACTGTAATATACTGGAAATGTAAACATTCACCATTTTTTTAGCACACCTCATAAATCAACAATAAGACAATAATAATAAAAACAACAATAAGATACAGGGAAGGTTGAAATGGGTGTTTCACCAAAGATATGCGAATTGATCCTAAGTACAAGGAGCTTCCGACCTCATTAGTGATTAGGGGAGCTCAAGGCAGAGCCACAGCCACAAGCACGGCCAGCACAGAAAACACAGACGACAGCAAAGTCACAGGGGATCCCGCAAACCTGGCACCCTCATATGTTGCTGCCAAGAATGTGAAATGGTGCCACACAGTGGGAACCATGTAAAAATCCCTCCAGAGGGAGACTGAGCGGGCTCAGGCCGGGCTGCTCCTCTGCCAGTTCGAGGGTGAGCAAACGCGCACTGCTGTACAGACACTCCGGCAGCATTGCTGGTAAGGGCTGCAGGGTGAAGGTGACCCAAATGCCTGTCGGGAGATGGATTCCAAAGCAGGACAGAGGTGATAGGGGCCTGAGGCAGGCAGAAGTGGGAGTCAACGGTGGACGGGGCAGAGTTTCAACTCAGGATGAGAACATTTTGGATACAGACATCACGATGGTACATGGTTATATGCAACACCAGTGGACTGTACACTGAGGAGTGGTTGAAGATAAATATTAACCAGACATGGTGGTGCAAGCCCATAATCCCAGCACTCTGGGAGGCTGAGTCAGGAGGATAGCAAGTTGGAGCCCAGCTTGGGCATCTGAACAAGACCCTGTCTCCAAATAAAAAATTAAAAAGGGGTTTAGGGGCACAGCTCAGTGCAAAAGCCCTAAGTTTAGTCTCCGAGAGGCATGGGAGAGGGAGCAAGAGAAAGAAAACGCACCTTGAAGTGCCGCTCCACGGTGGATAGGAAGCGCACGTTGTCGGAGGCCTCCATGTGCAGCTTGAAGAGCTCGGTCAGGACTGGCTGCACATTGACCACCAGCATGGAGTCAGCTGCCCTGATCACATCCAGGACCTTCCTGACCACCGGCAGCTTCGTTTGTTCATGCAGCGCACTTAAGGTGGCATTTCTCTCCCGCCAGAATTCAATCTCGGCCAGGGGGCCATTTCCCTGAGAAAGAACGTGAACACAGAAACACTCTCATGTCCCTGTGAGCAGACGCTTGTTTCTCTGCTGTCTCAGAACCCGGCACCACGTGCTGCCTTGCAGGAGGCCAGCCCGCAGAGGAGCCTCAGCCTCAGCCCTTGAGAGGAGGCTAGAACCGAGTGCTTCTCAGCCAGTGTCCTGATCAAACCGTGCCTGAAGCCAGAGGTGCCTCTGGACTTGCCAATTATGTAAGCCAAGGACATCTCTCTCATTTAAGCCAGTTGAGTTGGTTTCCTACCTCTGGCTAACACATAGAATCACCTTTACCACCCATAGCACAGGACCAGAAGCCGTCGCATGGGAAGAAAAGAGGTTGCACGCACCTGTGCCCCAGACTTGCAGCTCAGAGGGATCCAGTGGCCTTCAGTGGGGCTCACAGAAGCCCTGCCCAGCCTCACCTGGGGGGTCTTCTTGAGCTGCTCTTCGATGGCCGCTGAGATCTGACTGAGCCAGTTTATCACACACTGCTCCAGGGCCTCGAGGGTGTCCAGGTCGCTTGCGAGGTCAGCCACGTCCCCCTCCACGCTGACTGCCGGCATCTCCAACTTGATCTCACCTGCAGGATGGAAGCAGCTGGTTGGCCAGGGAGCAAACACTGTGTACAATAATCTGCCCCTCACCCACACACCAAAGGAGGCCAGCATCTCAGGTGGCTCTAGCTCCTTGCCCTCTACTCAGATGTAATGGAAGCACTTTATGATTGTTCCAGCGGTAAGGTCCAAAAAATGATACTGTTGTTATTTAAGATTTCCCTGAATTTACAACTTAGTGAGTTCAATTTTTAAAAATTAGTTATGCCCAGTATGGTGGTTCAAATGTGTCGTCCCAGCACGCAGAAGGCTGAGGCAGGAGCATCACCATAAGTTCAAGTGAGCCTGGACTATATGGTGAGTTCAAGGCCAGGCAGACTGCATAATGAGACCCTGTCTCAAAAAAACATTTCAAAATACATGGCAGGGGGCTGGGCGTGGTGGTGCGTGCCTGTAATCCCAGCACTTGGGAGGCTGAGGCAGGAGGATCATTGTGGGTTCGAGGCCAGCCTAAGCTACAAAGTGAGCTCAAGCCCAGCCTGACTACATAGTGAGACCCTGTCTCAAAAAAACAAAAACAACAACAACAACAAAAAACCACATAGCAGGGAAAATAAGACAGGGTTGAGTTTTTTCAACTCATTAGAATCTGCTAGTACTAAGTAACTTTATGCATATATTACTGTAAGAAAATGTAATGTATACATTTTAGTATATTAGTATATTTAGTATATTTATATAAATGTATCTGTTACAAGTACATAGATACAATACGCTTATATTAAAAACTCACACTGCAAAAGATGACCTGACATTTACAATATGATGCACCTTGCAGGAAACAAGAGTTTTTAAATTCTGAGCCAATGACTGACATTTTTTATTATTTTAAAATTCTAAATTTATCTTTTCAGGGTGGGATGCTTGGGAACAGAGTTTTGCTGTGTTGCCCAGGCAATCCTCCTGCCTCAGCCTCCCGAACAGCTGGGATTACAGGTATGTCACTGTGCCCAGTACACCAATAACCTACAGGGAGCTCTTGGTCAGTGTTCCTGAAATAGTAACACATTTCTCCCTAGCCATGGCATTACAGAACAGGAGTCACCAAAACTTTCCTTAGTGGGCCAAAGAGTAAGTTTTCATTCCTAGGCGTGAGGCCGGAGATATAGCTCAGCAGCATAGCACCTGTCTGGCAAGCACAAGGTCATGAGTTCAATTCCTGGTATGAAAAAAAGAAAAAAGAACAACATTCCTGGGCATGGTGGTGCAGGCCTATAGTCCCAGCACTTGGGACTCTGAGTCAAGAGGACTGCAAGTTTGACTCTGGCCTGGGTGACTTCACAACTTAGTGAGACCCTGTTTCAAAGTTTAAATGGGGGTGCCAGGGGTGAGGTGGGGATGCAGCTCAGTGGAAAGGCCTGGGTTCAGTCCTTGGTACCAAAACCTGAAGAAGCTAGACTCCCACGTGGCCTCCTCAAGGCCCCCTTCTCATGCCGCCTACCTTCCAGCTGCTGCATGGTCCTCTGGATGTTGCTCAAAAACTTCTGGATGTTCATCAGGAACTCATCTCGGATGAGCTGCACACTGTGGTACTCCACGGCCTCCCCCGGCACCCTGGGCAGGTCCATCTCGTACTCCGAAAACTGGGGCACCTCCACAGCCGGGGCTCCGGGGCCCGAGTCTGTCTTGTGCTGATTGAATGACAATGCTGGCAGGAAAACCTAAGCACAGAGGACACATGGCAGGTCACACATGGCCACTGTCAGCGCTGTCTCTGTCACACCCAGGGTGCCCACCCTGCAGCACCCTTCTGCCCATCCCTTCTCAGCCTCCAATGGCCTGTGGCTCCCCTGACCATGCCCCCTACATTGGCATCTTCTGCAGACTTCGTGTCCCCAGCCCAGTTGTTCCCCACAGCCCTGAATCGAAGCCTTTCCCTGGTCGTCCCACAGAGTTCCTTGGCACTGCGCCTTCTCCACGCTGACGACGTCTACATGCTGAAAGGGCCGCAGGAGAAGGTAGCACAGGAAGAGGGAAGCTGGGCCCTGAGGAGGCTACTGCATGGGTCCGAGCACTGAGGTAGAGCTGGGAGGGGCTTCCGCCACCAAAGCCAGACCCTCCTCCAGCCTTTCCCACACCCTCTCCCTCTGAGCTCCACATTCTCCTCAACCCTCCTTGCTCTCATTTCTCTTGGATCTTGTCAAGGTAAATCTTCCTGAAGACAACCTGTGCCCTGTGGCAGAGACCGTGCCTGAGTTGTTTGTCCCCTGCTGTGGGATGCAGACAGTGCCAAAGACTGTTTTCTCCCAGGCTGCAGACTCGAGCCTGCGGCTCCACGCAAGCCCTAGCAGCCTGGAGAGCACAACACATGTGGGACAGAAGCCCGTCTCCTGTGCCCCATCTCTGCGGGGACCTCACCACTCTGCTAGTGGCTCAGGCCCAAACTTCAGGAGTCACTCTTACTTATTTTTGAGACAGGGTCTCACTAAGTTGCTCAGGTTGGGCTCAAACTTGTGATCCTCCTGCCTCAGCCTCCCAGCATGCTGGGATGCCAGGCCTGTGACCCTGAAGCCCAGCTCTTCTGATTCTTAATGAAAGCCCAGGTATCATCCCGTTACCCACCTTAGGGACAATGCCGGGCCTGTTTGCACACATGCACAGTTCTATCGGCATCTTTGGACCCCTTGTCATGACCCAACAGGCCCTTGCTCACTCCTGCATGCCCATGTCCTTCCCAGTACCCCCTGCCCACCCAAGCCGCCAGCCCATGACGTGGCAGAGCCTGCTGCCCATTTGTGGCACAAAGGAAGAAGACAGCCCTGCCCAGAGGCGCCTCGCAGCCCGAGTTCCGTACCTGGCAGACGACGTCCTTCAGAAAGCGCAGCACGTGGGCACTAAGGATGCCGTACTCCAGGGTCTCGGGCATGACCTCCATGGCCTCCTCCATGTCGCCCGGCTCCGAGATGGTCTCTAGGAGGGACAGATGGGCGGTCAGGGTAGCACTGGGGAGTGGCAGCTGTGACGCCAGCAGCCCTGCTGCCTGGCTGCAGAATGTCACGGTCCCCCCACTCACATCCATGCTGTTTCAGATTCAAGTCTCCAGGCTTCAGAAACTGAAATGACACCGGCCATTCTGAGGTCCACTGGTTTGTGACCCACTCATATCCAAGTCAATGAGGACAGGAAGAAGTGGAGATCATGTCCACTCAGAACACAGGTGCTAAAGCTTAATTTGAGGGCAGATGAGGCCTGGAGCTGGGACCAAGGCTGACCTCGAACTTGCAATCCTCCTGCCTCAGCCTCCCAAGTGCTAGGATTACAGCACGAACCACTACACCCAGCCCAAAGAGCCCTTCAAGGCCTGGGACTATGTGAAGATATACTTGGTGACTGGCTACCCTCTGACAAGGTTTAATCTGTAATATAGTTCGGTCTGTATTCATTTCACCCAACAAAAGACCCATGGCCACTGTAAACATTGCTAAGATTCCACAAACTACTCCCTGAGCCAGCTGAGAAACGGCAAGAAGGTGTCACAGAAGCCACTGGCCCTGGCCCCGGTCTCCACACTACTCCCAGGCCTGCAGAGGCTGCCCTATTACCCACTTTGTGTGTTTTCTCACACCTCCTAGTCTTTTTAAAGGGAAGTCATACAGGAATCCAGCATGAGAAAGCAAGCAAGCACAGGAAACACTGTTTCCATGCTAGAGAGTGAAGTTAGGTGTGCTGCGTGTGGTGGCGCACGTCTGTAATCCCAGTATGCAGAAGGCTGAGGCAGGAGGGTTTCGAATTCAAGGACAGCCTGGACAACTTGTCTCCAAATAAAAAAAATTTAAAAGCTGTGGGGATGCAGCTTAGCACTCCGTGTCCAATCTCCAGTACTGACAGAAAAAGAAGGGCTAGCCAGTTCTTGAATTGAAAATAAAGCCAAATAAGATCTTTAAAATAAGAAAAATAATAATGATTCATTATCAAAAATAATAATGATTCAAAAAAAAAGGAAGAGTAACAAGAAGGAATGATACTGACGGCAGACTGCACGCCACCATTGCCCAGCCAGGCCCTGTCTTGTGCTTCAGGTTGAGCAGAGGTCGCAGGAGCAGCTGGTGAAAGGGACAGCAGGCTCAAGGGAGGAGATGGGAGGGCGGCCCTGGCTGGGCCATCACTTTCCACCCTGCTGTTTGCACCCACTCAGACAAGTGAATTACAGAACCGCTCGCCAGTTGTCTGGCAGGGGCCAGAAGCATCCGCGCCCAGAATGGTGCGCAGGCTCTGGGTGGAGCCCGCAGTGGCGAAATCACCCAGCAAAAGGAGAATCGGAAGTTTGAAACTCAGCCTGGGCAAGACTTAGCAAGGCCCCACCTCAAAATAAAAAAGGGCTGGGATGTGGCTCGGTGTGAAGGCCCAGGTTTGGGTCCCATTTCTCCTTTTCCCCCAGAAAACCAAAGGAGAAAGGCAGCGCAACGGGGGACAAGACTGTGTTAAACTGCTGTGCCTGAGCAAGCCCCGAGCCGCCTTCCCGCGAGCTCTGCCCGCTTCCTCCCCACACAGCCCAGGCTGCGGGGAAGGACTCCAGCTTAGTGCAGTGACCCCGGGTGCGGACCTGCTATCTCCCCGTACACGGTGACCCAGGTGCAGGGACTGGGACGGCACACGATCACCATCCGAGTCACGGCGGAAAACTGGAAGCCGCGGATGGAGGCAGGAAGCCGGCCGCGGAAGGACACGCTCACAGCCAGAGTCTCCCAGAAGGCCGAGGCCACTGTGCCCGAGCCCCACAGGACCCGTGTGACGGCCTGCTCTGCTCCCCAAGGGTCCCTCTGGGATGCCAGACATGGTCCAGTGAGCAGGCAGAGTCGAAGGAGAGATCTACGAGCAGTGGGGGGCGCTGTACCACAACGTCACGCTCCCAGGACCACGCGGGGCAGGGGCAGTGGCGCCCAACGGTGTGCACCACCACAACCATCCCCCCGCGCACACCCATGAACACACCTGCTGTGTTCCTAAGGAAAAACACCACATTCTGGCCCAAAAACTCCTCAGGAACTGGGGTGCAGATCACCTGGAGGTACAGCTTGTCCACAACTCGCCTTACCAGCCTCTAAAATGGGGGCAAACACAGCCAAGCTTGAGTTCACCTGCTCCTGTAAAGAATCGCACACCCTGGGAGGCTGAGGCAAGAGGATCCCAAGTTCAAGGACAATTTAGTGACTTATCAAGACCTTGTCTCAAAATAAATAAAAAAGGGTTGGGGATGTAACTCAGTGAAAAGGCTCTGAGTTCAATCCTCAATACTGCACAAAAAAAAGTTAATTAAATTAATAAAATAAAATAAATGCCATAGCAACCAGAGGGAGTGGCCCAGATATAGGCAGAGCTCTGCCAGGCTCTCTGGGTGGACCTGGGCCTCAGGCCGTACCTGCTCATGCCAATGACATGACTCATAAGTGTTCCTGGGCCCCTGAGCCATGCTTCCACCCTATCAGGGTGATGTCTGAGGAGGACTTGGGCTGAGTGACTAAGGCCAGTCACATGGCTGCTCTGTGCAGACAGCTGAACCTCAGGAAGAGCCCTGGGCACCAGGTGAGCCCCTGGTTGGCAGGACACCGTGTGGAGTGTCATAGTCAGGGGCTTCGAAAACTAAACACTGTCCACAGACTCCCCTGAGACATGACGCTGGCCATGCCAGCCTGGTCCCTCAGGGGCTCCGCCCTGCACCTGTCACCCTGCTGACACTAAGCCATGCTCTTTTTCTACAATAAGCCAAGCACAGGAGTGCTCCTGGGCCCTGCGAGTCCTTCTGCCAGTCCTGAAATCAAAGGTTGCCACCCCAGAAGGCTGCAGTCCCCACCCCAGGCAATGTGTTCCCCGAGACAGACCCTCCGGGCAGCAGGGCCCGGTCAGTCCCCAGGGGCACAGGGCACGTACATGGGCTGGGGAGCTGGCTAAGTCCCCTCTATCCAGGTTCTCATCTTCCACGCCAAGAGCTGGCAGTGCCATGGAATCACTTCCCGGTTCCGCATTCCTAGCTGCAAAACAGGATCCTCGCATGAGGTGAAACTGTCTGAATACCAGTCTCCTCCTGGAGGCTGGCCTGGGTTTCATACGACAGTGCATTTCATTCAGTAGACATTTTTGGTTTCCACCTAGAATACCTCCGAAACTCTCATATATGTGGAAGACGATTCTTTCACCGGGGTGCGAGACTCGTCAGTGGATTCATCCAGGAGGTGGGGTCTGGGAAGGGGCAAGGAAGGGGTGCACCGGAGCAGGTCAGCTCCTCTAGGCTCCTCCCACTCCCCACTTCCTGTGCCCCCTGCCCGGAGTGGCTCCCGCAGTGGCTCCCTCACGCCACATCCCTCTGCCTTGCTCTTTCTGCCTGGGAGCCAGCGGATCTCCCGCTGAAATCTGAGCCTAAGTAAGGGAACCTGCCCTCCTTTACTTTGTGGGTGTCAGGTATTACTCTCAGCACTGGGAAAAGGACCAAGGCAGGCTTGTCCCCCCATCTGTGGCAGTGTCTAATGTGTGATTTCTCCAGGGTCTTCACTGAAACAGAGGTTTGTCACTAAGGCAGAGTTCCAGTCCACGTGCCACCATAATGACCCTTGAAACTCGTGGGGGATGCAAAGCACACAGTGTTGCTGACACGGGGACCTGCCCGGACACTGAGTCTGGGCCCAGAGGCTTCCCCAGGGTGGTACACAACATCAGCATGGCTTTGCGCTGTCCATTTCCTCACCCGTACAATGGGACAGTGACCACCGGTGCTCAGCAGCAGCCAGCTTGCGGAGGGCCTGAGGTAGCACAGTCAGGCCCAGGCACGTGGGCAGGCAGAGAGAACAGCCACTGAGACAGCAATGCCCTGCATCATGAGGGCGCTGCTAATGCCTGCAATCAAAACCACCCCTGCTGCCGGGCCTGGGCATGCACAGCAGTAATCACCACACCGTGGGAGACAGGCTGGAGGATTGTGAGTTTGAGCCCAGCTTGGAAAATTCAGCAAGATTCTGACTCCAAATAAAAAATAAAAGGGCTGGGTGTGTAGCTCAGCGGGAAGACCCTGGGTTCAGTCCCCAACAGTGCAAGAAAAGGAAAAAAAAGTCTTTTATTTCCAAATTTGTGTTCCCCTCTTTCCAGTCTTTGAGACTTACTGAAGGGGGTTACATTTCAGTTAAAACTCAATTCCTCTGAAAAAATCAAGCTGACTGCAGAAGATGCCATATACTGCCAGGATCCTCTCCTCTTCTAGCTCCCCAGGACAAGCGTGGAGGTGGGGGTGCTCCTGCTCTGAGGTGGGTTTACAAAGTCAGAGCAGAGCGGGGACCCTCCCTAGCTGTGCTGACAGAGCAGGTGGGCCACGCTGGGTCCTTCATTATGGCATGAGTGACCTTAGGAGCTGGTGGTCATGGTGTGGGGCTGTCCTGTGCATTGTGGGGTGTCTGGCAGGGGCCAGAAGCATCCGTACCCAGAATGCTGGAGCCCACAGTGGTGAAATCACCCATTTAAAACCACTTCTGCCAGGAACTGGGTCACACACACCCCACACCCACCAAGGGCCGAGGATGTGACAACACACCCGTGCAGCTCCCACAGCCCCTGCAGAGCAGGGATGTGCCACTGCACCTCCCCACACCCCGTGGCTTCAGTGTCCTAGAGCCCCTGAAGGAGATGGCAGCTGCCATTTACACAAAGGGACACCCTGCCCTGCACTGGGAGCACAGTTGTTCTATGTTCAGCGTCACTGTGGGCTGACAGCGTCCCCGTCCCAGCATGTGACCTAAGTGGGGAGAGGGTGTGGGGACAGAACGAGTGTGGTGAGATGAGCTCTCCGCAGATAATGGGGGCCTGACCCCAATGCCCAGGGGGGGGAGGCCACCCTGTGATGGAGGGTAGAGTGGCAGGGTCACAAGCTGAGCAAGGCCCAAGGACTGTCATCAGCCACCGGAAGCCAGAGGGGCAGGGACGGGCAGCCCCGCCTCAGTTTGAACTTGAGGCTCCGGAAAGGTGACAGGCTGCACTGCGTTGTTGGCAGCACCATCTGTGGTGGCAGCTGCCCAGGGACACTGACGTGTACGGACACACGGCACTGCAATGTCCAGTGGAGACAGGTTCAGGGTCCCCCCGACTCCTCCCCACGACCCGCCCTGCGTCACCCCTGGCACTCACCCAGGACCTCGGTTTTCTGATTAGCAGGTTCTTCCTCCTCATTCTCTTCTCCAGAGTGGACAGACGACTCCATTTCTTCACGGTAAGTACACAGAGAGAAAACACACCTCGTTAGGTCTAACTTCTGCTCCCCCGAGCCAGGGGCTGGGGTGTGGCCACAAGGGGCGTGTACGTGTTCCTGTCACCGGAACCACCTCAGTGACTCCATGAAGGTTTACATCAAGTCTAACAAGGGACAGAGCACATGGAAAGGGTCAGAGTTATCATCGGCTCAGAATAGAATCACCCAACAGGTCTGAAAGAGGCCTGGGCACACAGCGGGGTGGGTGGACCCAGCAGCCCTGTGATGCACACTTCGTGTGGTGACAGTGCAGACTGTGGAGAGGTCACCACAGCATCGATAAGTGAAGGATGCTGGTGGCACACACCCACAACCCCAGCACTCTGGGAGGCTGAGGCAGGAGGGTGGGAAAGTTCAAGCCCAGCCTGAGCAACTCAGCAACTTAGTGAGACCCTGTCTCAAAAGAATTAGCCAAGATGGCTATTTTTTATTCAACCTTAATACACATAGATATTAATAAAGAAAATATGTAAAAGCACTCTTCTTACTTCTTGTGGAAATGATAAAAGAAAATGTCATACAAAACCGCTACAGGATAGCAAGAGTTAGTTCACCGTGTGCCATAATCTTCACAGAGTGGCCAGAATGTTACTCAGAACACAAGTTGTAGACCAAAGAAGATTTTTCTCTTACAAAAAGGAAGCAGATCACAGCACAGAACTTTCTTTTCCATGAAGAGAGGGAGACTAGTGGTGTAAATGAAACAAATTAGACTATAAGGTGGGATACTTTTGAAACCATGGAAGAGGGAATTTGGGAGAGTTATTTGAACATCTCCTGCTTCACATTTCCCCTCTTCTATTTTGCTCTCCTGTCTGCATGTACTGTTTCTCACGTAACACATACCACCAATACAGAAGCTTATGTATCTGACTTGTTCCACATTATGTTGCCAAGCTGCGTCCATTTGCCACAGAAACCTCAAGTTTGTCTTTCTTTATGGCAGCATAGTACTCCACTGTGTTCCAAATTTTTTTAAGGGTTGGGATGTAGTCAGTGCAAAGGCCCTGGGTTCTATCCCTGACACATCAGGGGGAAGATCTGGCTGGCATTGCAGCCCCACCCAGTGGAGCTCAAGAGGGCACCAGAGGGCACCAGTGGGGTCACATAAGCCCATGATAACTGCCACCCATGATCCTTCATCTGACCCTGTCCCGGCCCTACCTTCTCTGTGTCCCTGGCCAATCAGAGACCTGCAGGGCCAGGTGCTGGGCATCCTATCGCTGCCATTTTTATATTTAAAATACACATATATTCAACGTAAATCCCAGTCACCTTGGAAAGCCTTGCGTGGGGCCTGCTTCTCTTTTCAGCCAGGCTGGTAGGGAAACGGAGAGGGAACCTGGCACTGCAGGGACAGGGACAGAGGGGCCAGCCTGGGGCCTCCCAGGTGGCCTCGGCATTGTTGCTGGGCAGCAACTTGGACCCTGAGGCTCTGTGACCTTGTGGCTTGGCCCACTTCCCCAGGCTTCTCTAAAGCCGTGGCAGGGATGACAGTTACCCACTGGTGAAGTGAACGAACTGACAGAATCGTTCGCAGGTATGCAGTCACCGTCGCCATGACCCAAGTGCCGGCTGCGGCTCTCCAGCCCAGGCGCTGGTTTTCCAGGCCGGCTGTGTGCCTCGGAGGGCAGACAGCAGCGACGGCATGCGGAGGGCAACAGCGGGTCTATCTCCTTTTGTCTCCTGAGGATGGAGCCCAGCGCCTTTGCACTGAGCAACATACTCAGCCCTTTGCATTCATTTTTTTTTTTTTTTTTTTTGAGACAGGATCTAAGTTGCCCAGGTTTGGCTTGAAATTGTGATCCTCCTGTCTCAGCCTTCCAAGTGCTAGGGTTGTCAGCTGACAGCAGTGTCTCCGGACTGCACCCTCAGCGGGCAGTCGGGGCGGTCCAGAGGGCGGGCGGGGCTGGGCAGGGTAGGGCTGCGGCTCACCGATCTCCACCTCCACCTCCTCAGGCACCCAGGTGCGGTAGAAGAAGAGCGCGGAGGCGTTCTCCTCCTCGCTCCTGACGTTGAGGAAATGCAGGATGAGGTCCTCCGCCTCGCCGTCATCGCGGGTCAGCAGCTCCTCGAAGAGCTGGGGGTCAGAGAGGCCGAAGGCGGCGTACACACGGTCGCGCATCCACAGCACCCGCAGGTCGTCCATCGCGCTGTTCAGAGCAGAGCAGAGCGCAGGGCGGACTCCTCAGGGGCCCGCAGGCGTCCTTGGCAACGGCGGCCCCAGCAACGGGCGTCTGGACAACTGCCTGCAGGCCGCTCGCAACCGGCACCAACCAGCCGGCGCGGGCGCGGGCTCGCAGCAGCACTTGGCTTAACCTTGACAGCCGTTGTGACTCTCGCGAGCGGCCCTCTGTGGCCTCAAGTCCACTTTGCAGATAAGCAGCGGCCTCAAAGGGCGGCGCCAGACCACAAAGGGCGCGGCGGAGGCAAGGTGAAAGGACGGAGCCTCATCACCGGCGCGAGAGAAGGCGGGGCCGCCGGGACTAGGGAGGAAGGGCGCCCTCTTTGGCTTTCTAGCTGGACCAGGACACAAGAAAGCAAAGCACACAAGTCTTAAAAATATATATTTATTTGTCATTAGCAAAAGGAGTCCAATACTGATAGGAAGATGCAGATTTGTCATCCATGTATTGTGGAGCAAAATATTAGCTCGGGGCTGCTGCCTCGCAGGGAGGGGCCCAGCCCTCTCCTAATAGGGCCCACGTTCTGATTCTTAAAATCCTGAGCAAAAGCACAGCGTCAGTAGCCCAACTAGGACAGCTTTTGCCAACCTCTAGTAGCCCAACTAGGACAGCTTTTGCCAACCTCTATGCCCACCCTCGTGGATTAGGACTTAAAATACCCTATTTGAAAGAGCACCAGGTGCAAGCTGGAAAGCTTGCCACTGCCACTGCCCACTGTCACTGCCTTGAATTTTAAAAAAGAAAGGTATGGTATTATCTCCACTGTAGCACTCCAGGTCTGAATATTTAACTCCTAGCCAGGCATAGTTGTGTACACCTGTCATCCCAGATGCTCAGGAGGCTGAGGCAGGACAACTGCATGTTAAGTCCAGTCTGGGCAATTTAGTGGGATCCTGCCTCAAAAGCAAAGCCATCCAGAAATTAAGGTGGGGCACATTACGCCAGTGAGCCCTTCCCAAGGTCCTCTCCAGACTGGACGTCAAAGCAGCTCTAAGGCCCTGGCACTGCTCAAGTGACAACACTGCTGTTTTGTGCAGGCCGGAACCAAGCTCCGTGCCACTGAGGAATGCGCTCGGACTTCTGTTTTAGGGCTCCACACTGCGTGGCAGCAAACTCATCTGACAGGTGTGGCCACCTTGGCCCTGATCTTCAGCCCACTTCTCCGAAAGCGGCTCTTAAGGCAGCCTTACAAATGCTGTGCATCAGAGCCCACGGCAGTTTGAGACACAGCCAAGCGGCCACTATGGGAAGGTGATTCACAACCACCACTCTGCACTGAGCCTTCCCTGGTGTCCAGAAGACGCCCTGATGAACTATCCCCAGAGTCTTTTCATGAGTTTGGGTTACTAATTTGTTTTTACATGATTACATTCTACATAATTGTTATAGACTAAAATTGAAAAGTGCAGGGCCGGGGATGTAGCTCAGCGGCGCAGCACCTGTCTGGCAGGTGCAAGGATCTGAGTTTGATTGCCTGCACCAAAAAAAAAAAAAAAAATTAAAAGTGAAGCTGAGCATGGTGGTGCACACCTGTATCCCAGCACTAGGGAGGCTGAGGCTGGATGATCACCGTGAGTTCAAGGCCAGCCTGGGCTACACAGTGAGTCTGTCTCAAAAAAAAAAAAAATAAGTGAGCCTTCGCTCCCCCTTCTATACCGATTATAGGTTTTAACTGGAATTCAAACATGGCCTCTTTGGCAGGTCCCAGCAAGAGCAATGAGCACCCAGCCAGATGTCTGTCCCTACTTACTAATCCTGGAACAGTGCCGCGAAGTCTTGGCTTCCTAGGGACACATTAGTGGCCACTGTCACTGCCAGATTCCCACATTACAGTAATGAGGACGACAACCGTGGGGCAGAGCTGCAGGTGAGAAGGAGCACGCTGCACAGATCTCACACACCCCCGGGGCCGAGCTCCTCTGAGGAAGCGGGGCTTCTGGTGCAGAGCAGTTTTCAGGAGCTCCCAGCATGGCTTTCTGCTGGGCAGCTATGCAGGAAGGAGGAGCACGGCCCACAGCAGCCGCCTCTGCGTGGGCCAGACGTCTAGTTCAGGCCTGGCCGTGTCACATGTGGCTCAGCTCCTGTCCCTCAGCAAGCAGGGACGATGGAGTCACCTGAGAGCACTGCTCGGATGCGGTGCACCTGGTCTCAGCTCCTGAGAAGGGGCCACACCTGTGACCTGGGCGGCGGCTGACAAACAGGCCCTTCGTGTGTCACTCGCAAGTTTACCGGCCTGAGAACACAGCAGATCTCACTTTGAAAACAACGATCTAAAACTGATTAAAATGTGAAACACAGCTGTAATTTACAGGAAGATGGACTGGATCACAACGCTCCACAGGACTGGCTCAAATTCAGGCAACATCAAAGGTCAAGCAGAAAGGTTAATTTAAGTTCAGCTTTATAACTATTAATGGCTTTGTAAGAATTCATTTTCAACTGATCTCAACAGTATTTGAACGTTTAAATGAACCCTAACTACCTCTATCAGACCTTTATTTAGAATTGGTATAAAGGTAAAAAAATTATATTGTTCTCAAGGGTAAGTGCAGTCTCTTCATGGTAAAATATCTTAATTCATATTTTGCTAAAAAAATACACAAACTACTTTTTGTCTTTCCATATAAACTATCCTGCTTCAGTAATATGGCCAAGGTGGCACCCAAGTTCAATCCTGTCTGTTTTATCTTCTGCAGCCACCCCCAGTGTTAAGGCTCAGTATACAGCTTATCTTTCCCAGTGCTCAGCTGTCATAATTCGTTTTATGTAAATAGTCCTTTAAAAATATGTAAGTGGGCTAACCATTTACTGAATGGTATTTTATCCCACTTTCTCCAATTGTTAAAGACAAAACTGTAGAGATTAATTCCCTGCTTGTAATTCTACATAGCAGACAATAAAAAATGTTTGCATATTTTAGTCAAGCAGAATAAATGAATCCTTTGAGCATCCATCACTCAATTAAAAAAAATAAACTGCTTTAACTTCAGTTGTTGGGAAATATTATCTGACAACTTCAGGTGACGGAATAATTCTTTGCATTTTTTTAATGAAGTTTAAAAGGAATTAAGTATCTAAGAGCATTTTCAATTAGTCATTCAAAACTAGCTTCTCTGATCCTGTATTTTTAAAAATAACTTTAACATGACATTTGGCATTAACCTATCCTGTGTTCATAATAAAAACTGAAATAAATTTATGTGTCTGAAACTGGCAAAGTTTACAAAATCTTTAACATGAGGAAGAGGTATATCTTACAGAATCATTTGGCTATACTGTAAGGCAATCAACAGAGACAGAATTTTTCCTATCATAAACATTGACATAGGTGCAATTCCTAACATGATAATTCTCCATAAATCTGAAAGACTGCTGGTGACGGCAGGGTGATTGATGGTCACGCCACATGGTCGCTGTTACTGAACTTTGACGAAAGTAGACTGAACGAGAAAGGAACAAACTTGGTGCCTGCACCAACGTAGAATTTGTTCTGAAATTCTACCCTACAAAAAAAAAGTACAAAAAGCACAACATTAGTGGAAGACCTGAGATAACAACCCTAGGTGTCTGTAAACATTTACAAATTTTAAAAAACCAGTTCTGTTCACATCACTCCACTGCTATACTCTCTTGGCACAACACTGTTACTTAGGTAAGTGCCCTCTCCTCAGCCAGGGGCTTCCCTGCTGGGTAACAAAAGCCAGAGTCACCACATTCACACTGCCACATCCTTCAGGGCCCGCGCCCGGCCCCAGGAGCAGAGCCCCTCTGCCCACTGCAGTGACTGGGCACAGAAGTGGCCAGGTATAGGCGCTGTGACCCTGAGAAGCACACAGGAAGCCGATAGGGTCTCTGTAATCTGCCTAGCCCCGCCTAACCCCATGCACTCATGGGCGGGGCTTCTGGAAGGCCCTGGAGCAGCTCTGGTTACCTCCCTCCCCACTCCTCCATGCCCTCTGCTTTTTAAGAGCAGCTTCTCTAGCAGTGGGAACTTCCACCCCCCCACCCCCACCCCCGCCGCCGCCTCAGAGCCAGCCGGCCATGGACTGGAACCTACAGATGGTGAGCTGAAACAAACCTCCCTGTTACCCAGCAGCACACACACACAAAAGGCACGAAACAGATGGGTGCTCGCAGTGCACAGCTGTAATCCCAGCATATGGGAGGCTGAGACGGGAGGATCACCATGAGTTCAAGGCCAGCCTGGACTACATAATGAATTCAAGGCCATCCTGAACTATACAGTAAGACCTGTCCTGAAAATATATTTTTTAAAAAAGGGCATGAAACATGTTACTGTACAAGCATGAGTTTGCTTTTACTTGTTAGTACAGATTAGAATTTAACCAGAGGATCTGAATACAGATGACAAAATAGTATGGGTTAGTCTAGAATGTCCCCCAAGTGGCCCATGTGTTCAGAGGCTTTTAGAAGGTGACGAAGTTACGGGGTGCTAGAGCTGGCAAGCTGTTGGAAGGTGGGGTCTGGCCGCTCCCCCCGTGTTCTCTGCTTCCTGCTGCCACGAGCAGTCCCCTCCCCCACACCGCTTCAGGGTCAGAACAGCTGACCACGGACTCAGCCTTCTGAACCTGTGAGCCAGAGAAAACCTCTCCCACTACGTGGTGGGTGTCAGGGATTTTGTCCTAGTGACAAGAAAGTAACTAAGACACAGACATAAAACACTAGTCTGTCCAGCAGCGGTGGGGTGATCTCTCCCGTTCCGAGCCCTCACTGCGTGCTCACCAGTGGAGGCGGATGGCGTGCAAGAAGGCAGAGAGCCCTTCCATGACCAGCAGGATGAAGATGGTGAGAACCGCAAAGACGGCGACCACCAGGAAGAGCAGCAGGACCCCGAAGGTGGTGTCCACGCGGAGCCCCACGCGCATCAGCATGGCCCACAGAACGTCAGACAGCTCTGAAAGGGAACGGCCAGAGGCTTACTTTCTGTGGAGACATTAACGCCCTCTTCCTGTCAGTCACAGCTGTGCAAGGAAATGAAAACATAAACCTATTCTTAAAAGATTAGCAGCACAGAGCATTAAAGAGTTTTTTATTTTTTTTAAAAAAGAAAAGACTAGTACTCCCGATCTCCTCTTGGTTGGTGGATGGCCCCATAGGACTGCCCATGTCTGTGAACTGTGCCGCAGGTTTACCCAGCCCTGAGCCTGAGCTCTGCTGTCAGTGCGCAGTGCCCGGTCACTGGGCTGGGAGGAAACCCAGGGACCCGTCCCACACCCACGCATGGTGTGCTCTTTCTGTGCCGCACAGACAGCATGTACTGTATGCGCTGCTTCCATTCAGTGAGCTCTGGCAGCTGGCGTGGCACTGTGCTGCGGGGGCAGGTTGTTCAGCATTAGTCTGCACACTGGAGATCAGGGCTGTGCTCCCCACAAAGTGTGAGCTCCCTCAGGTGACTCACGCGCGTGGGCCAAGCTGAGCGCCCAGAGCCGCAGGTAGGACGCAGTGTTGGAGATGCAGCCCAGGCAGTACTCGATGGAGTGGATGGCCTGCGTCATCAGGATCTCCCCGAAATTGAACTGCCAGAGAAATCACACACGTTAGACACACTGTGTTCACACTGCTTCTGCCTCAAAGCCTCTGCTCTGGGATACACAGGGAAGAGCTGCCTTCCGCTATGTGGTGGGGCACAGGGAAGGGCTGCCCTCCGATATGGGGTGGGGCCAGGACAGTGGGGCCGGCCAGCTCCATGCCAAGGTGTGGGCCCCCCAGCCCCAGTTTCACCACAGCCACCCTAGGGAGCTCGATGGGGTCCAAGCTCCCCGCGAAGGCACTGCCCGTCTGAGGAGTGCACGGCCACTGTGCTGCTTAGTGGAGAAGAGCCAGCCGAGGCCGGGAGGGAAGTGGGAAGGCCTGTTACAGTTTGGATCTGAACTGCCCCCTAGACATCTCTGTATCTGGAAGGGGACGGGACCCTGGGCATGGTGCTCATCAGCGGAGTCACTCACGGATGAGCGCACGGCTGACACGCTGCTGGGAGCAGGGCCTGGCTGGAGACAGCCACAGCAGTGGGACCTGAAAGCGCATTCTTGTCCCCGGCCCCCTTCTCTGCTCCCCGGCTGCCATGAGGTAATAAGCAGCTGTCCTCACCAGCTCCCTCCACCAAGCATTTCAGCCGCGGAGCAGGCCGTCCTGAGCCCACCCGAAACCGTGCACCCAGTACTCTCCTTGCAGTCGTGGCAGCGAGTACTGTACCCTGTGACAGGAAAGTGACTAAGCCTGAGGTTAACATCAATCATCCCAAACCGCAACACTGAATTACACACAACAAAATGTAAGAAACTTTGTTTTCTCTTCATTAGGCAGCTAGTTTCCTAGAAGTCAAGGCAGGTCAGGGGTGCACACACTGTCTGGTCTGTCCAGGACTGCACTGGCCACTGCAGGGCACTACTTGTCCTCCCGACCACTCAAGAACTGCTGTGGACTGCCTTGTGTCTCCTCCCCGCATACCTATGCTAAACCCCAACCCCAAAGTGACTGTATGTGGGGACAGGTCCTTTGAAGAGGGCTCTCGGGGTGGGGCCCTGACCCCCCGGTGCTCACTGGTAACATTAGGGAGAGGCACCTACTCAAGGACTGCACATGCCAGGGGAGGTTTCCGGGGAATCCAACCTGTCAGGTCCTCAGCTGGTCTCCAGAACTGGGAGCCACACCTGGGCTGCTTAAGCCATCAGTGTGTGGTGTTCTGTTACGGCAGCCCCACCACATTAAGGTGACAGCCACTGGCCAGTGATGACCAAGTCACCCACCCAGGCCCGTCAGGCCTCCCTTGGGGCCCTCTGGAAGCAATGTGCAGTGAGATGCTTTCCCCCCTGGCTTAAGACTGAAGAAGGGGAGCCCAGGGCCACCTGTGGCCCCAACATCACAGGGCCAACCAGCGTGGGAACAGAGAGCAAACCCAAGCACAGTCTCTCGGAACCGGAGATTTGTCAGCTCAGACTCAAGCCATGCCTGAAACCAGCTCTACTCTGTTCCAGCTGAGCTGGGACTCCCCTTTGAAACCAGTGTAGCCTGAGGGTTTTGTTCCTGCAACCATGAAAAAGCTCTGTCTGCTACAGGAATCTTCTGAAAACAAGGTCCTTGCCAGCGAAGTCACCTCCACAGTTGCTGTGGTGACTCCCTAAACCAGCGACAGGAAGCAACAGAGCGGTGCAGTAAGCAGACCTGGGTGGCCACACTGGCTGCGGCCCAGACAGCGCCGGAAGCCCGCATGAGCCTGCTGTTCTCTAAGATTATTAGTAATGCGCGATGCTCTCGTGATTATCTCTCCAAGCGCCTCACCACTTACCCAAGCCTACCAGCAGCAAATGAAAAGATTACCTCTTCACACGTCACTTCTCTGCATCCAGCCTCCACCTGGCTACTTCCCTCCTCTATGTCCTGGTTTCCCAGCAAAGATACTTCTTCCTCGCTGTCTCTCCTCACAAGTGTGTAGCCACTCTAATGAGAGAGAGAGCACGGGTTTAGAGCCCTTCACAGGTGACAGAACTCGTGTGAGGTCACTTAATGATTCAGCTCCTGGAGAAGAAAAAAGTTCCCTAAAAGATGAAAGCACCTTCTACCCTTAAGCTGGCTGTTATAGGGCAGGAAAGAAGACAGAGACAGCTGTAGGCAAGGGTGTGCCAAGTACAGCACTGGTGGGAGGGGAGGACGGTGCAGCACTGTAGAAAGAGCGTGGCAGTGCCTGGAAGTGACATATGGCATAACTGTGCAACCCAGAACCTGCACTTCCAGTGTAGCCCTAGAAGTGAAAGTAGACACTCCAAGAGCTATTTATGCAGCCATATTCATAGCAGCATCACTCACGACGGCCAAAGTGGGACAGTGTAGGGCCTTGGGGAGCCACCAGATCATGGGGGCATGACATTGGACCATGGGGGTGTGACAGTGCATCACAGTATGATACTGGACCATGGTTGTGTGACACTGGACAATGGCTGTGATACTGGCTTAGACCACTGACTGGTTTAGCACAGCTTGGGTGTGATGATTTACTGGAGAGGGAAGTGCCACTGCAGGTATGGGTGGCACCAACCAGTGGGCCTGCAGCCTGGATGGGATCAAAGGGAAAGGAAGGCTCGACGCTGCTGCTTCCCGCCCGCCCTGCCATGGACTGTTTCCCGTCTGCCTGCCCCTGCCTTAGAGCCAGCCAACTATGGACTGAAACCTCTGCAAACCATGGACCAAATAAGCCTCTCCTCCTTTAACCTGTGGGTGTCAGGTGTTTTGTCTCAGTGATGAGAAAGCAACTAAGCAGTATATCCATCCAATGGAATATTAAACACTCTTTAAAAGGAAACTTTAACACATGATGGAGCATGGATGAAGCTTAAGGATATTACACTAAGTAAAAACCCAGACACAGGGGACACATTCGCGATTCTGGCAGGCGCAATGACATACGCCTACTCTGATCTCAGTGACTAAGCTGATACAGGAAGATTGCAAGTGTGAGGCCGGGCCTGGGCAAGTTAGAAAGACCCTGTCTCAAATGAAAGCAAATAAAGAAGGCTGAGGCTCAGTTGTAGAGGCCCCTGGGTTCAATCTTAAATCCTGTTTTAAAAAAAGCCAAGCATGGTGGTGCACACCTGTAATCCCAGCACTTGGGAGGCTGAGGCAAAAGGACCACAAGTTTGAGGCTAGCCTGGACTGCACAGTCAGCTCAAAGTTTGCCTACACTATATAATGAGACCCTGTCTTAAAAAGTCAAAAAGGAAAAGTCCGTAGAGCCGCCAAGCTCACAGAGACATACCACTGAACAAGGCCAAGGCTCGGAAAGGGGAGCCAGGAAGTCATTGTTTCACACATACAGAGCTTCAGCTCTGCAAAAGGAAAACATGTCCAGAGCTGGGTGGTGGTGGTGATACCACGTAACAAGTGTCTTGAGTGCCCTCGGGCTACGAGCCAGATGATATGCTCCACACCATGCAGGTCACTGCACCAAAGTAGGCTTGGAAGTAAGAGAACAGACACACAGAAGAGTCTGAAAGGAAATTCAACAGAGGAGACCTGCTTATAACGAGCAGGTGCAACCTAGAAACTTTACTCTCTAGATCTCCACAATTCCTATTTTTCATTATATTATTTACACAATAAGAAACATTTTATAAGAGGAATGGAACGGTAAGAATCTTGGGACAGCACGGAAGGGTATGTTGTCCTCATAGCCTCTACCCTGGAGCAGGCAAGGGCCACACACCCGGGACCGAGGTCCCTTTCCCCAGCCCTCCCAGAGCAGCAACACCAGTGGCCTCACCAAGGGAGGCTTTGGCTCTGCACCAGCACCTGGAAGATGGTGCTTTCCATACTGACCCTTACTTAATTAAAAGCAGGCCTACAGCCGGACACAGCAGTGCGCACCTGTGAGCCCAGCATCAGGAGGCTGAGGCAAGAGGATCACCCCATGCTCAAGGCCAGCTTGGGCCACATAGTAAGCTCAAGGCCAGTCTGGATTACAAAGGGAAACCCTGTCTGAAAAAAAACAAAACAGAAACCAAAAAAAGCAGATCTACCTCACAACACGTGGCCAGGTCACACTTACCCGGCTCACACCGAAGCACCCGAGACCATGGTGCAGCCACAGCAGGAAGAGCGGCTTCCCCAGGAAGAGGACGGGCACGGCCAGTGCGGTCACAGCCAGCAGCACTCTCTGGACGGAGGCCTGCCGGGCACAGGGGATGGGAGGGTGTGGCGCTGCTCTGCCTTAGGACACGTGGTCACATTTGGTGGAGGCCAGACAGGGCCACTGGGCAGGGTATGCCAGGGACAGGTGCAACCAGTCTCATCGGCCAGCGGATCCCTCATTCTTCCTGAACACATGGTTCAATGCCGTGACTAACAAGAGTGACACGGCGACCAGTTATTACTCTGCTTTAGGCCGGTAAGAGAATTTAGGAAAGCTCTGAGCTCTACATGGAGCTAAACTCAAGCTAATAATTCCCTGAAAACCCTGTAAATGGGAAACAAAAACCTACAGCAGGAGGACAGCAGCCCAGGACTCAGCAGGACCCTGTCTCAAGACAAAACAGCAGAAAGACTGGGTTGTAGCTCACTGTAGGCTCTGGATTCAATCCCCAGTGCCACAGAACACACAAGCAGGGGCTGAGGGTGCAGCCAGGGCAGAGCACAGCTGAGCAGGCACACTCCCACACATGTGCACAGCCAGGAACTGTGTATGACTCTAGGATAAAAACAAGCAGCATGTTGTCCGGTGCTTATCATCATATGGTGACCACTTGCTAAAAATAGGCTCCCAAGGTCACCAGTGCTGCCCAAGTGTGAGGCTGTGCTTCACTTGCCCTGCCAATGCTTCCTAAAATATTGGGAATGGCGGGAACTATAAGCAGAACACCTGGGAAGCCCTGGGCTAAGGGGTCGAGGAGCTGGGTTCAAATCCTGACCCTCCTAGCTCCTGTCACCCGTCTCCCTGGGGTACAGGCTGCCATCAGCACAACAGAGGCCACCACCTACCTTGTGGGGCTGTCCTGGAGACCAGGAAAGCACAGTCAGGAGATGGCCATTTGCAGGTGCTTGACAAAGGCAGTCCCTGCACTGACCTTCCTGACCACAGTGCCCGCCTTCGAGCTGCACTCGCTGGTACCCACAACATGCCAAATTTTCAAACAGTGACAATTCTGGTTTTTTTGGTTTTTTGTTTGTTTTTGTCTTTTTGAGACAAGGTCTTTCTATGCAGTTCAGGTTGGACTTCAGCTCACTTTGCAGCCCAGGCCCATCTCGAACTTACATCAATCCTCCTGCCCAAGCCTCCCAAGTGCTAGGATTACAGGCTTGTGCCACCACGCCTGGCAACAGTGACAATTCTGTAAAGTCGTGAACAATAAAAAATAAAATAAACCCAAAATAAAAATAAACCCAAAAAGGTAAAGATTTGTGCAAACCGCGCATGGTGGTGCAGTCCTATAACCCTAGCCACTTGGGAGGCTGGGGCAGGAGGGTTGTAAGATCAAGCCTGGCCTGGGCAAGTTAGTGAGACCCCCCCGACTCAAAATCAAACGAAAAGGTCTAGGAAGGTAGCTACCCAGGGGTTCAATCTACAGAAAAAGGGAAGGAATTTATGAAAGAATTGTAAATCTGCTCATAAACAAAGCCTGAAGTCTGCAAGCTGAGCTGCAAGACCAGCAGCCAAGGCAGGTGCACTATGACCCATGTACATACTCGCAGGCCCACAAGACGGAGAGCAAGCACAGCTCGAGTCACGGCATCACCAGGCCCAAGAGACCCCTCAGCTCTCTACACAGAGCGGGGTCCTTTTTTTACTTTTCAAATGAGGAAATTGAGGCACAGACAAGTGCAAAGCTGCACCTCGAGGACAGAGCAGAGGTGGCTGTGTCCAGCAGGGCAATGAGCCCAAGTGCCACCCCAATGACACAGGCTGAGTGTTCCCAGGAGGCCTAGGTGGCAAGGCCTGGGGACCAGGCAGCCCCAGAAACCTTCTCAGAACAGGTCCTTCCCCCAAGGGCCAAGGGCTGTGGGGCAGTGACTCTAGCCAGGCCCGGTGGTGGGAGGGTTGTGCAGAGCGCCCCGACTCAGCCTGCTGACAGGAAGGAGAGGCGGGCTCACCTGGCCCGGGTACAGGCCACTGGCCTCACTGGCTGGGAACAGGAACATGTTGATGAAGTCGATGAGGATGCTGGGCGCCTCCTGGGAGGTGGCAGCCGAGTACGCCAGCCATTTGTACACAATCATGAAGATGAGGTACCCGAAGATGCACAGCATGAAGAGCAGCTCGGGGACGGACACCAGGTAAACGTTGAACTTCTTTCGGAAGTGCCTGGGGAGAGGAGAGCCAGCCTCGGATGTGTGGGCCAGGTGTGAGGGTACCGTCACCCAAAATCCTGGGGCCTAGGCCACATGGGCCACCTCAGAGTCAGACCATGTGTCTGGGAGGCTCAGTGCCCGTGCTCCAACTCAGTCCATGGGGGACAGATGAGGGCAGCAGAAACAACTAAGGTCTGTGTGACCAAGCCCTACTCAAAGCTTCTCCTTTGGTGCCTTTTCTTTGTTTTCTTCAGACAGGGTCTTGCTGTGCAGTTCAGGCTGGTTTTGAATTCACTATGGAGCTCAGGCTGGCCTCAAACTTATGCCGATCCTCCTGTCTCAGCCTCCTGAGTGCTGGGATCACAGGTGTGTGCCACCACACCTGCTTAACTCCTTGGTGATTTTATTGGGTGTCGCAAGTTACTGCTGACTCTGGCTTCAGGAAATTCTATCTTATATAATTTTTTTTTTCGTCTTTTTGAGGCAGGGTCTCGTTATGCAGTTCATGCTGGCCTTGGGCTCACTTTGTAGCCCAGGCTGGCCTTGAACTCACAACAATCCTCCTGCCTCAGCCTCCCGAGTGCTGGGATTACAGGCGTGCACCACCACACCTGGCTATATATATAAGTTTTTCAAGATTCCCATTATGTTAAAACTTAAAGCTATATTAATTATACAAAATATAGTTAAGAAAAAAAATATATATGGTTAAGAGTGAAGCATGGATTGGTCTGGTTAGAAAAAAAGGTACAAGCTCTAAATTCTAATATGCTAGCACTCAACAAAAAGAAAACAGAACCTATTTTTTCTTGTTGTTTCTCTCAGTTTTTAAGACAGGGTCTCACTGTGTAGTCCAGGCTGGTTTTGAACTCACTATGGAGCCTAGGCTGGCCTCAACCTTGTAGGGATCCTCCTGCCTCACCCTCCCAAGTGCTGAGATTACAGGCAGGCCCCATCATGCCTGGCACAGCTTTCTAATTTATAAAATTAGAAAGAAGTATAATAAAATTTACTTCTGTAAATAACTATGGCTTCCCATGGCGTGTGCCTCCCTGCCACATCTAAGCTCCAGGAGGCCGAAAGGAGGTACTCAGTAAAGCCAGGCTGAATGACAGAATCCTGAACAGGAGCACACAGTGCACCCTGCCACCCTGCTGCCCTGCCCGTCCACACAGCCCACCACCAAGAGTCTGCTCTGAGATACACCCAGCTGTGTACAGAACATAGCTCTGAAAAACACGTGTACTTACAAGTGGTTAAATATTCCCAGAATGACACCAAAAGTCATGTGAATAACTCCTAAGATCACAGACATTTTCATTTTGAAAGAATTTAGGAAGGTAAGGCGATTTGTGGCCAAGCTCCAAATCTAAGACCAAACAAAAGAAAAACGAAGTATTTTAACGTCTGTTGACAGGTGCCACTCAAGGAAGCTGCTGTCCTGCGTGGAGGCCGCAGGCTGTCGCTGAAGACTCCCCACTTCGGGTTGTGTCATCACCCCACTTAACCTGTGAGCTGGGCCACACTGCCAGAGGCCCTCCGGGAGGAACCAAGCCCACATGCGCCTGTGACACCACAGCCTTGAAACCTTAGCAGAGAAGGCACTGGTGGCCAGTGGACCATGGGGCCCACTGCATCCACTCAGCACCACGCCCTCCTCTCTGGAAATTCCTCCCCTCCCCAAGGCTGGGAATGCAGGGAGCAGGCCCCTGGTAAAGAGTGCACCTCCCTGTCCGCACTCCCAAGAGACCGTGTCTCGGCACAGGCCGCTCACCAGCTCCAAACTCAGCCTGCGCACCTGGCGGCCCCAAGCTCTTGGTTTGTTTGTAGAGTGCCGATTCCTGAGCCTTTGCACTGAACTGCATCCACTGCCTTTTTTATTCTTAGACAGGGTCTTACTACTTTGCTGACTTCTCCAGGGTGGCCTCGAACTTGTGATCATCCTGCCTCAGCCTCCCAGACTGCTGGGATCCCAATGTGTACCACTGTGCCCAGCTTCTTCCTTTTTTGAAAATTAAGATTCTTTTTAAGTAAAAGTAAGATTTTTAGGAGAAATATTTAGGGTTGAGAACTAGAGAAAAGAAGTGGGGACCCATCAGGCTCGCTGCTTTAGATAAATGAGTCATGTGGGAGTGGCGGAGAAGAAATAAGCAAGGCAGCCTCCATGATGCAGAGCTGCAGCCTCCGAGGCACCAACAGTCAATCTGTGAATGCTAAGGATGAGGCAGAACCGTCTCCAGGTGGGAGTGGAGAACACTGCAAGTATTTAAGCTACTCTGCAGTTTCCAGAGCAGCACAGAGGGGACCAGACTCCCATAGGCCATGGCCAGGGCCTGGCACTCAGCCCGGAACCACGGCTGTGTCCTGGTGTTAATGCTGAAGGGAAACCACCACTAGACCATGAGCCCGTCCCCACTGCTCTCCCACACACCTGGCTCAAGCTCCTGCCGCCCAGGCTTCCTTCCTCAAAGGTTAGTAGTGTCCATCTGCAAAGCATCTGTTCCTTACAACACTGCCACAAAGGCTGTTCACATTTCCAATACATTAAGACTTAAGATGTGACACTGAGTGACACAAATTCTGATTCAAGGCAAGACTGAGCAGGGCGTTACAGACCTGGGCTACATGCAGAGCTCAGGAGACGCCACCAGACGGCTTTTCATCGCATTTCTGTTTGTCCCTTAATATATTTACATAAGTACACTTATAATACAACGACATCCACATCATTCCAACCCAGACCGCTCTAAGATCTGCTTTAACTCCAGGTGGGCATGGTGGGGCATGCCTATACTCCTAGCTACTCAGGAAGCTGAGGCAGGAGGACTGAGAGCTGGAGGCCGGCCTGGGCAACTTTCTCAAAATAAAAACAAATAAATAAAAAGGGCTGAGTGGGGCTGGCGCTCAATGGCAGTGTCCGCCTAGTATGGGTAAGGGTCTGGGTCAAGCTCCCAATGCAAAAATGAACGAAGCCTGGAGGAGGCTATGTGGCAGACGCCAGCCCAACATGCATAAGGCCTGGCTTCAACCCCAGCACGGCCAAAACCAGCATGCAAATTCCCGGGCAAGCCCGGGGAGCCTGAGGGGCCCCATGTTGCCCCATCTTGCAATCCTACCTCGTGCAAGTCAGTCCCTGTGGGTGTGGAGAGGGGACCACAGCACCTGGGGCCATTCATCCTCCTGCGAGCACCCCCAGTCCACATCCACCTGGGGAGCAGTGCATGGGGACCTGCAGCTCCTTGGTAGCTACACCCTGCACATGCCTTTCCAGACCACTGACACTCTGGGCAGCAATGACTCAGGGCACCGGAGTGTTCCCTTCGTTCAAGATGGGGCTGGGAGACAGAGCACAAGAGCCCCAGCTCCCTGGGTCAGCCCTGCAGCCCCAACATGGGTCAGACTGGGAGACACACACAGGTGGGCAGGAAATTCACATAGTGGCACAGGCCACACACACACAGGCGAACACACAGGTGGGATGTGCGCACACAGAGGCAAGGACTTGGACTGTCTAGGTCCTGGGGTCCAGAGCCCCTCCCTCCCTCCTGACGGTAAACTGGGCCACACAGCCCGGAAAGCGCTGTGGCCATCCTGCTGTGGGGATAGGGAGCAGGGCCCAGGACGGGGCACTCACGGGGTCGATCCCAAAAGGATAAGGGCCTTGGAACACGCCAGGGACATTTGGGTCCAGCTGTAGCACCCGGCTGTGCCTCACGATGCTGTCGCTGGAGTGGAAGGCAGAGGCGGGGTCACTGGGCGAGGGGAGCAGGAGGTGAGGGGCTTGCCCTGCCCCACCTCAACACTTACTTCCAGAGAGTCAGGCGCTCCTGCTCCTCCACGGCATGGCTGGCACTGTACATGGCCGATACATTCCAGCCCGAGCCGAAGAGGTTCACCGACTTGGAGAAGCAGTCATTGTAGATGAGCCCCGTGTACACCGAGAACAAGCCCATGAGCAGGAGAATATAGCGGCCGTTAAAGAACATCCTCATGATCTGGAGAAAGGGGAAACGCTCCATCAGTCTGCACTCGGCATGGCCTCCTGGCCCCCACATCTCGGAAACCACTGGGCCTACCCGGGCACGCAGGAGGCTGAGGCAGGAGGATCATTGCAAGTTTAAGGCCAGCTGGGGCTACACAGCAAGGCACCGTTTCAAAAAAAAAAAAAAAAAAAAAAACTCCCTGGCATGGCAGATGTCCCTAGCACCCAGAGGAGGCCAGCACACACTTGGTGCAGGGCAGTTACCGCTCTGTTAGCACGGCCCAGAGATGCCCTCTTCAAACCTCACTGAGCCCCAAGGACGCGTCACCTCCTGTGACTGGGTCAGCCTGGGGTGATCCTCATTTAACACCAACAGGAGAGCGAACAGGAACATCACAAAGCCGTGGCCGAAGTCTCCGAACATCACCGCAAACAGGAACGGGAAGGTGATGATGGTGAAGAGGGCTGCGGAGAGGGGGAAAGTGGGCCTCACTCACAGCCACCTGGCCCCACGTCCCCACGTTCTCTGGCGGGATGGGAGGTGCCCTGGGAGCCTGGCCCGCACCTGGGTTCACCTCACGGTAGCTGCCCACACCGTAGGCATCCACGATGCTCTGGAAGCCCTCGGTGAATCTGTTGATGCGGATGAGGGTGGGCGGCGTCTCCTTCGTGGGGATCGTGTTCATGAAGGAGGGCAGCGCAGCCCCGCTCTCTCTCTTCACACAGAAAAGAAAACCACTGCTGGGCCCAGAACCAGGCCAGGCTGGTGTCCAGCAGACCCTAGACATGGCTCCGGGGGAGCTGTGTGTGGTGGGGAGAGCAGGTCCCTGGGGGGCGCTGTGGTCTCCCACAGGAACGGGGCCATGGGATAGGAACAGGGCTGAGGGGAAAGGGATAGACAGGCTGGGCCAGCTGCCACGTGGAGGACGGGGGTGGCAAAACTGAAGCTGAGGCCTCTCTGGGATGGTCAGGGAAGGGCGCAGGAGACAGTGAGCAGAGGGGCACAGAGGAGCCAAAGCGCTGCACTGCTCAGGCAAGTGCGGCCAAGTCTCTAACCTCAGACTCAGACAGGGAGCTGCAGGAACCAGCAAGAGAAAGAGCAGCCCCCAGCGGCACATGGGTGAGGGCAGGGACAGCGCACCAAACACAGGTCACCAAGTACCCCAGGACAGCTCGAGGCGGGGGTGTCACCCACACGGCCGGGGCAGCAGGTCCTATCAGGCCTTAGCCAGCACAGAATGGGGCTCATGGATGATACAGCAAGGCCAGGGGTCACCACAGCCTGGCATCTGCACACTGGAAACTACCTAACCATCCTGGCAGCGGCCACATGCACACAGCCTTGGCACACAGCAGAATCCTGGTGCTAAGGAAAGCGGGAGTCGGAGGAAGTACAGAGGGCAGGAGGAAGGGCTCACATACCTTTCTATTTGGAAAAAGGAAGGTGAAAGGGTACCTATTCAAAGCATGTACCTGTGGTCACACAGCTCCAAGATAAACACAATTACAACAATGCTATCTTTCATTGGAGGAACTGCAAAAGTCACCTCCCCAGGTCTACAAGAGCAATTCAAAAATGCCAGGGAGCCGGCCACCGTGGCACTCCCATAATCCCTGTACTCTGAGATGAGGCAGGAAGATTGCAAATTCAAATGCAGTTCCAACAACTTAACAACTTTGCAAGACCCTATCCCAAAATAAAAAACAATAAGGTCCTGAGTTTGATACCCTATACCAAAAAAAATGACAAAATGTATACTCTTTCACTCCAAAATAAAAAACAAAAAGGTCTAGAGCTCAGTGCCTCGGCCCTGGCTCATCCCAGTGCCCCAACACACAGGGCTAAGAACGAGCAACTCTCCAAACTCTGCCGGCACCTTCGCTGCACCCTGCAGGACCCCAGCTTCCTAGCCACTCCCAGACCCAGCCGCTGACTTCCCAAGGGCCTCACCGAGCCTTCCTCCAGCGCCTGGCGCAGCTCCTGCAGGTCAGCCTCAGGACACCAGACCTCGGCAATGAGGCACTTGTTGGTGACATCAAAGCTGCACATGTTCAGCGTGTGGTAAATGGCCTTCATCTTCCTCACCTGCACGGTGCGGCTGCACACAGACTCGGCAGCCTTGCACAGCACCTGCCTGAGGTAGTCCTCGGTCTTGTGCAGCACCTGGTGGAAGAAGGCCCACGCCAAGCGCGGCCTGGTCTGGTCACCCACGAGCCACCACGCCCGCTGCGGCCCTTCTGCTGAGAGCCCCTTTGGCTGAAATGGGTCTGAACCCCCCCACCTGTCACCTGCCACAAAGAGAGATGCACCTTCCACAGTGCAGGTGAAATGATGGCCACCACTCCTGGGAGGCTCACTTGTCTTCTGTGGTCTACAGTGACATTTAACACACCCGAGTGCGACCAAGGATTCTGAAGTCCCACCCCTTCCCCTGTTCCTGAGTGGCTAAATGAATAATAAAAGCACCAGAGAGGAGGAAGGGCTGCTCCAGCTCAGAAGGCGCCCCCATTAGGAGGCAGGAACTGGACCAGCAGCTCTTCTCAGAAAGCCGCAGCTGGGGAGGCGAAGCCAGGACACTCACGGTGTAGAGGTCTTGGATCCGAGTGCTGAGCCCCTCCTGAATCTCTCTGCGCTCCTGGGCCGTGTTGGGATAGGGGTACACATGGCAGTGGTAACTGGAGGACAGGGGACGTGGCTGAGCCCGGGGAACAGAAGAGCGGCTCCAACACTAGCAGCAACGACTCACTGCAGGCCACATCCCTCCATGTGGACCAAGCAGCCCCAGGTGCGGGCGCAGGGCAGTGCCAGGGGAGGTCCTGCATGCACGCTCAACGTGCAGCTTGCAGCCATGCCTGGGGCCCCAGCCCCCTTCCACGACACCGGCAGCTCCCCCCCCCCGCCCCCTGTAACTTTCTCCAGGCACCAACAGCCCCCTGCTCTGCACTGTCTCCAAAGAGAGGGCTGGCCACCTGCCATCCGAGCGGTGTGGAGCAGGGCTGAGCCAGTGCCTATGTGGCCCCTCAGGCAGGGCAGATCCAACCCAGGTGCTGCTCATGGTGACAGGCAGGCCACCCATGCTGCTAAAAGCCACAGGAAGCCCAGCAGGAAATCTGAGCCCATCCTCCACAAGACACCAAACCTCGAACCCATGGAAAAGGTCAAATCTGGAAACTTTTTTCTTTTTTTGGTACTGGGAATCAAACTCAAAAATTTGCACTTGCCAGGCAGGCAACTGCATTGCTGAGCTATATCCCCGGCCCTGAAAATATTATTAACACGTCGCCAATTTTCTTTTCTTTTTTTTTAATTTTGAAACAAGGTCTTGCAACTTGCTAAATTGCCCAGGCTGGGCTCACACTTGTGGTCCTCCTACCTCAGCCTCCCAGGAGTCTCAGTTTGACAGGCATGCGCCACCATACCCTACTGCTACTTTTAAGTATTTTAAGTAATGCCCTGGTAAGAGACAAATTCGGTGGTTAAGAGTATGGCTTTTCAGGCCATAAGTGGTGGGCACACCCCAGCACTTTGGAGATTGAGGCAAGAGGATCTCTGTTAGTTCAAGGCCAGCCTAGACTACAGAGTGAGAATCTGCCAAAAAAAGGAGAGGAGGGAGGGAGAGGAAAGAAACATGGAAAACAGCAGGCTGTGGGAGCCTAGGGTGTTTCTCTGCAGGTGCCAAGAAGACTCGGGGAAGCAGGGTTCTGCACAGGGAGATCAAGCAGGTGCAGTGCAGCTTCTCACCAGTCACAGATCTTCTTCACCTTCTGGCCAATCTGCTCTCCCCAGAAGGATATCAGGAACACGTACCACTTTATAACTTCCCCCTACCAGGAGAAGGAGAGTCAGCAGTTCATATATGTAACTTTTTCCTTTTTCTTTCTTTTTTTTTTTTTGTATTTTGTTTTTTGAGCCAGGCTCTTGCCGTGCGGCACAGACTGGCCTTGAACTCCCAATCCATCTGCCCCGGTCTCTCGCGGGCTGGGATTACAGGTGTGCACCACCACGTCCAGCTCACGGTGACTTTAAAGGAACATTACGTTGGGCGTAGGGGAGCTGAGCGCACTTACAATGCTCACCGAAGCAGAGCCCCATGAAACCTGAGCAGGAGAAAGGGCTTGCACAGCTCACCTAGCGCACCCCTAGCTCGGCACCCAGGACCAAGCAGGGAGCAGTAAGTTCTTCACCTCTCTCCAGGTGCCAGCACAGCACCAGCACCACTGCAGCAGAGGGGACAAAACCTCTGTCCTCAGAGGGTTGGGGACTTCCACTCACACTGACGTACAGGGACACAGCAAAGGAATGGCGTACATGCCAGCAGGATGGGCAAGGTGAAGAAAACAGCAAACCAGGCACAGTGGCACACGTCTACCAACCCCAATACCAACTCTGAGAGGCTGAGGCAGGAGGATCACAAGTTCAACCCCAGCCTGGGCTACTTAAGTGACTTAGGGAGACCCTGTTTCAAAATAAAAAATTTAACAAGGGTTGGGGATGTACCTCAGCACAAAGGCCCTGGGTTCATTCCCCAGTACTAAAAACTAAACCAGTAAAAGATGACATGTAGCTGGGGATGTGACACAGTGCTGCAGCGCCTGCCTGGCAAGCATAAGGTCCTGAGATCAATTCCTAGTACCAAAAAAAGAAAAAAAAGGCATGGAGCTTGGTTCGTATGTTAAGCCTAGCACCCTGCGCTTGGGGACTCAGAGACACACATCTAAAGCCCAGAAGCCACATGCAAGCTATGGGATGCTGGTTCTGTGCTGGCTCTGACCCTGCTGCGAGTCTACTATGGCTCAAGGGGGTAGAAGACACACTCACAGTTTCAGGGTCCTCCAGAGGCTCATCCAGCTCCGCATAGGTCACAATGGTGTACCCTTTGCAGACTCTCCACAGCATCTTCTCGAACGCATCCACCCGGCCTTGCTGAATGAGGCCAGACACAAACCTAGGAGTGTGAGGACAGGCTCCCATCAGCCGAGGCTGCAGTGGAGAATGCGGAGGCTCCCGCCCCGGGCAAAACAGTGAAGTCAGGCTAAGGGCCCCCAACTGCAACCCATCTCAAATGCCAGATAAAACTGTGAAACATCACTTTAAAAGTGTAACCGAGGGCTGGGGATATAGCTCAGTGGAATAAGCGCCTGCCTAGCAAGTGAAGGGTCCTGAGTTCGATCCCCAGTACCGCCAAAAAAAAAAAAAGTGTAACCGAGGCCTGTGCAGTGGCACATGCCTGTCATCACAGCTACGCTGGCAAGAGGATTACAAGGCTAAGGCTGACCTGGGCAACCTAGCAAGACCTCGTCTCAAAAAACTAACATAACATAAAATAGAGCCGGAGATGTGGCTTAGAGAGAAAACCTGGGTTCAACCTCCAGACCCGGAAAACAAAATAAAAAGGGCAGCTGCAACCGAGCCAGTTCTGAGATGCTGGCTATTGCCAGCATGGGGACCATGACGGGCGCTGGGCCCAACAGGGGCGGAGACGGGACTGAACCCGAGCGCTGGGACTTGGAAGTCATCGAACAGGCGTGCCAGACCGAGCCCACCTTGCAAAGGTGCCTGCAGGTGAGCGCCCTCTCTGTTTGCGTTTGAGAAGGAGGAAGAAGCCCTGAGGACTTACAGATGCAGAGCAGAGCCAGTAAGGGCTGAGGCTCACATTCAGATCACTTCCTACAGCAAAAGCCTCACCAAACCCCACATCGCCTGTAGCATGGGCGAGTCTGGGTGGCAGCGCCTGCAGTGTCTGGCCAAGGCAAACACAACTGGCTCTGGGGGACCCTCCAAGTGAGCCCCTCCGAACACCTTCAGAAAACTGATTGAGGAACAGAAGTTTTTTTTTTTTTTTAAATCACACAAGGGAGGGAGTTATCACCAGCTCAGGTCAGCTGAAAGAGTACACAGAAAAAGCCTGTAAAGCACAAATTAAAAAGCTCAGCTTAGCCCCCCTGTGTCCCACAAACAAGAGCTGCTGCCGCCTGGCCCTGCTGTACGGGACTCTCCAGCAATGCTGAGTAACACTGATGTCCCTTCACAATTCATGATACCAAGCGCCTTCCCAGCACGTGACAGGCGTCCACACAGCTGAGAGGTTCCCAGCAGGCACAGGGGCCAGCGCCTGCTCCAGCAAGTCTCACCCGTGCTCACCCTGAGTCCTGCAGCATGAAGGCGCCCATGTCCCGTCTCTGCACCTACCCCAGCTTCGCTCCCAGCCTCTGCATGCAGCTGTAGTCCAACAGACACTCACTCTCCAAGGGAGGGAGCTCCTCGTGAGGGCGCTCAAACTGGAAAGAGAGAAAACCAAGCATGCGTCGCTCCAAGTGACAACATCTCACCCTTTCCACGTGAAGCAGCATCAGGAACTACTTCAACCTGGGAGCAGAGGGCCAGAGACGCCAGGAGCATGACTCAGCTCATACACAAGACAGTTTTTCACCCTTTTTCTGTCAGCTACTCGGGCATCTACAAATTCAGTCATGGCTTAATGCCAAAGCCCACAACCTGACCAGGGCTCTTGAGACGGAGTGGCCGCAGGGCAGTGGGGCAGACTCCTTCCTCCTATCCTGGACAGGCTGGGCACCTGGGACCCGGACTGGGAAACCTGCACTGATATTAGGGATTCTTAACCTGTAAAGTCTACACAAATATTCTCCAATCTGAAAACATCCCTGCTCCCAAGCATTTTCCATGAAAGATCTATGGCCTACAGCACACCACACAGCCTCTATTTTTTTTTTTCCGTCTTTTTGAGACAGGGTCTCACTATGCAGTTCAGGCTGTCCTTAGGCTCACTTTGTAGCCCAGGCTGGTCTCGAACTCCCAACGATCTGCCTCCCTCAGCCTCCTGTGTGCTGGGATTACAGGTGCATGCGCCACCACACCTGGCACACAACCTTTTTTTTTGTAGTACGGGGGATCGAACTCAGGACCCTGCCCTTGCCAGGCAGGCGCTTATGCCGCAGAGCTTAAATCTCCAGCCCCACAACTTCTTCTTTATCCTCATAAATTAGAGATTTTTTTTAAACTTTCTTAACCTTAACAATTGAAATTTAACTTTAAGGTTCAACTTCCCCTATTCCATTTTCTCTCATGATCATAAAAAGTTTTTTCCACTGCAAGCTAGAGCATCTTAGAAATAAGAAGTACTGTTATGGCTCAACTCAACCAATGCAGGGAGCCCCGCAGAGCTCTCTCAATGCAGCATAACCCCACGGAGAAGCACAGCTCGGGTGGAGCTTCTCGCTTCAAGGAAGCATCGCATCTCGGGAGTTGGTAACAAACCCACCAGCTCCAGACAGGAGGCCTTTATAAAGCAGCGGCCCGCCCCTCCCCAGAGCCCTCGCAGACCTCCACGTTCCGCTTCACGAAGGTCCTGGTCACCCTCAGCATGTGGGTATACTCGATCAATTCCAGTAGGTTCTTCCTCAGTTTCTCCTTGTTCTTGGTGACTTCTCGAAGCTCCGCCTCCAGCTTCTGCAGCTGCTCCTACAGTGAGACAGCAGTCACTGGACAGTGTGGAGGAGGCCAGGACGCTCCTATGTGCCATCACCCCAGCATTCTAGGAGACTGAGGCAGGTGATCACAAAGTCAAGTGCAGCTTGAGCGACTTAGTGAGACTGTCTCAAACTTAAAAAAAGTGGGGAGCCGTGGGCTAGAGATGTAGCTCAGTGAAAAGGCCTCAGGTTCAATCCCTAGTACTGCACAACAAAACAAACAAAATAAAAACTTCAGGGACTACAGGAATATGTCACTGTGCCCCACAGCCAGCAACCTTTTCATGGGTTACCAAAGCCAGTGGCATTTTTGAAAAACAAACAGTATTTACGTAAGTTTGTGAAAACACACCAAGGTCTGGCAGGCCCACTGTAACTCCTATGACACCCGTGCCTCGCGTGCAGCTGGGTAACTGGAGGCTGGGCTCCCTCTCTCCCCATTTCTTCTCCTTCTCCTACCTGTGCCTGCCCACTCCCCTCTGCCAGGGATGGCGAACCAATGCTACAGGTTCGCCACCGCTGCCCTGTGCTAAGTCTACCTATCCTTTGATCTGCAAAACAGAGAAAAAATTTACATCATCTTTTCCTTTCCTAATCTCTATCTTATGAGTTTCTGGGCATGTGTGGTTGACAGAGTTATGTGGACATTCTTGAGAACAAATCTTACCAGTCCTTCACCATTCAAACAAAAGCCACAAGCACCTATAAAGCACATCGCTGACCAGGTGAGCTGCACTCAACACAGCCACCTAACACAGGCGCCCCATCACGGGCACCCCGCCTCACACTACTAGAAAGAGCAGCTGCTGCTGGCAATGGTATCATAACCAACCCGTCAGACGGGCCAAACCCACAGGCCACAGTGAGCTCCTCCCAGACAGGCAAACAGAGAAGCTGGCAGGGAAGGGCCTCAGCTACACCACACTCATGGTTTACAATGAGCAGTAAGTGCTGGGCAGGGCAGTGCACGTCTGTCACCCCAGCACTTGGGAGGCTGAGGCAGGAGGATCACCATGAGTTTAAGGCCAGCCTGAACTATGTAGAGAGACCCTGTCTCAAAAAAACCAAACAATTAAAAAATAAATAAAGAGCAACGGGGACTTGGTCATTTCTCAGAGAAATAAACTATAAGCGGATCAGATAGGATCCTTGCTAGATGGTTCTCAGGGAGATGCTAACAGGTGACACCAGCCTGGGTCTCAGGGAAATGTATTCTGTCTGCTGCCCTCACCAGCCTCCTGAAAGCCACAGGACAATATCAGGTGAATTTGGGAAGGATGTGAGAGCCCTGCCAAGGGCCTTGGTCACTAGTACCGGGAGAGGTGCTGAGACACAACAGGATCCCAGAATGCACACTGTCAACATCATGCGGCGGATTTGATGATCTCCTACTGCCTCTGGACACTAGCACCTGGAGGGGACCTCACAACTTACATCCTAAAGAGAATGGGCCAGAGCCAGGTGTAGTAACGCACATCTCTAATCCCAGCACTCAAGAGGCTGAGGTAGGAGCATCGTTGTGAGATAGACCAGCCTGGGCTATAAAGTGAACTCAAGGCCAGCCTGAACTGAATAGCAAGACTCTGTCTCAAAAAGACCAAAAAAAAAGAGAGAGAAAGAGAGAGGGAGAGAGAGAGACTGGGCCATGCCTGAGGGCACAGGCCTGTAATCCCAGCACTCTGAGAGGCTGGAACAAGAAGATGGCAGGTTCCAGCACAGCCTGGCAATTTAGCAAGAAATGAAAAAGGTTACGGGCTGGAGATGTAGTTTGGTGCAAAGACCCTGGGTTCAATTTCCAGTACCACCAAAAAAACAACAACAAAACCACCAGCTTCTTTAGGGTTAGATTACCTGCATTTCTAGAACCTGCTTCAGAGGTGGCGCAGGAGGACTGGCCTCTCCGTCAGGCAAGGGAATATCCGCTTTAGCGATTTCCTGTACCAGATACACTGTGAAAGTAAGAGGTAAACAGATTAGGCACAAAAAGCTACCATAGCTGTGGTGGTACATGCCAGTCATCCCAGCACTTGGGAGGCTGAGGCAGGAGAATCTCTGTGAGTTTGAGGACAGCCTGGGTTACACAGTGAGTTCAAGACCAGCCCTAACTACAGACTAAGACCCTATATCTCACAAAACCCAACAAAACAAACAATAAATCAAAACCCTACCAAGATACATTTCAATCACAACATTCTAAATCCCCCGGTTTAAAGCCGGGTGCAATTACGTACCTGTAATTGCATGTTATGGTTTCTGTCTGCATGTCCCCCCAAATCTTCATGCGGTTATGGGGTGGCTTTTAGAGTTTATGACTGATTCATGATCCAATGCTGGGATTATAGGTGTGAGAGCTATACCCACCCTTGGGTGGATAGTTTGCTGGGATTATGGGTGTAACAGCTATACCCGCCCTGGGGCAGATAGTTTGTATATATAAGGGATAGAAAGAGGCTGCTGGCTGCCATTCCTCCCTTCTTGTGCTTGTTGCTTTGCTGTGTACCACTGCCATGAACTGCTGCCCTCTGCCATGTGCCACTCTGCCTCAGAACCAGCCAAGTATGGACTGAAACCTCCACAAACTGTAAACTAAATAAACCTTTCCTTCCTTCATTTTGGGCATTGGGTATTTTGTCTCAGCAACAAGGAAAAAGTAACCAAGACATTGCACCACTCGGGAGGCTGAGGCAGGAGGATCATTGCGAGTTCAAGACCATCCTGGGCTATAAAGTGAGCTCAAGGCCAGCCTGAACTACAAAGTGAGACCCTGTCTCAAAAAGACCAAAAAAAAAAAAAAAAAAAAAAAACTCCAGGTTTGAATACATAAAACTCTTGCTTGTCCCAATGACTATGGGGCCACTTTTTACAACTTTGTCCTAAAGATCTACAAAGCTACCTAGAGAGATTGACCTGCAGGGGCAAAATAAACAATAATCTGGAGGAGTGTCTGCCCAAATTCCTCCAACTATTTGCACTGCTAAACTGGCATCCAGGAACTTCTGAGCCTCTGTCCTATAGACTAGAGCAGAATGTTGGGAACACACTTGCAAGTGTGGAAACAGCCCAAGAGACACCCTGTCACTGTTCCCAACAGCCAGCCATGTGGCTTCTCTGCAGTCCTCAAAAGAGCAGGGATATAGCTCAGGGCTGGGCCTGGCAAGCGCAAGGTCCTGACTGAGTTTGATTTCCAGTACAAAAAAAAAAAAAGCTGGTGTCCCCCAAGACCGTGACCTCCTCCGGCAGCAAAACCAGCCTGGTGCAGTGCAGGGGCCATTCACACAGCTGCGCTATTTACACTGGAAACGGGACCCTGGAGCTGTCAATTTATGTGCTCACTAACATCAAGAGGCCTACAGTGCACACACCTGTCACCCAGCACTGTGGCAGGCTCACACAGAAGGACTGCAAGCTCTGGCCCAGCCTGGACAACTTACTGATTCAGGGAGGCCCTATCTCAAAATAAAAACAGGAATCAACCAAGGCTACCGTGTGAGTGGGTGAACGGTCCAGCTGCACAGTGACGGCAGGAAGGCAGCAATGGGAGAGGACAAGAAGACTCCCTTTTTGGTTTTTTATTCTCAGAAAGGGTCTTGCTAAGATGCTAAATTGCCTCAGATGGGCTCAAACTTGTGATCCTCTGTCTCGGCCTCCCAGCATGCTGGGATAACAGAAGTGTACCCCACACCCAGCTCATGTTTTGCTTTTGATGAGACTGGAATTGCAGGTTTTAGGCAGAAAGCCCACCGGGAAGAGACAGATCTGGAGAGAATAGCTCAGAAGGCCAAGGAGGTAGAGGGGCTGCACCTGGAGCTCACACCCTGGCTGTGAGGTGATGCCTTTGACCTCTCCTCCCCTAAGTCATCCAGACACATTCTCAGCAGCAGAACTGCGTGTCCTGAATTAGAGGGCCTGCAGCCCTGCAACTATCGAGTAAATGAAAGCTGTGTAAGTGAGCACCCATGTAAACGGGAAAATAGTAATAATAATAAAAGTAAGAATGAATTTTAAAAGGGGCTAGAGATGTAGCTCAGTGCACAGGCCCTAGATTCAACCCCCAGTATTAAAAACCAAACAAAACAAAACAAAACCAGAGTCCTCCTCTTGAGCCCAGAAGTCACAATATCTAGGACAGCCCTTACAGCATTTTGGAAAATGAAGAAATGAAAGCTGGAGGGAGCCAGACTTGGTAGCACACGCCTATGATCTCAGCATTTGGGAGGCTGAGGCAGAAGGACTGCCATGAGTTCAAGGCCAGCCTGAATTACAGAGGGAGATCCTATCTCAAAAGGAAAAAAAAAAAAAAAGAAAAGAAAAAAGAAAGCAAGCTGGAAGGAGAGAGGGATGAAAAAAAGCAACTCATTTCACCAGCTTGATAGCAAAAAGCACTGAATATGCTTGGCATGGTGGTGTACACCTATAATACTAGTGCTTAGAAGGCTGAGGCATGAGGATTGCTGTGAGTTCAAGGTCAGTCTGAGCTACTCAGTAAACTCAAGGCCAATCTGGACTGCCTAGCAAGGCCCTGTCTCATTCCCCCTCAAAAAAAATACTGGGTTTAAGAGGTTTCTAGAAATAAATGCATGAGGATTGCTGTGAGTTCAAGGTCAGTCTGAGCTACTCAGTAAACTCAAGGCCAATCTGGACTGCCTAGCAAGGCCCTGTCTCATTCCCCCTCAAAAAAATACTGGGTTTAAGAGGTTTCTAGAAATAAATGCAAATCATGTAATCCTATTTGTTCCTAAACTGATGTGAGTCCTTTTCCTTTTCAAGTCTGCAACAGTTCACACTACAGGGAGCCTCAGACGAGCTCACACCCCAGCTCTGCCCCCCAGCCCACCCAAGGAAGTGGCGCCACGCTACTGACGCCATCCACACAGATTATCGGGATTCCAGCAATGTGAACAGGAACACAGTGCAGACGGCTGAACACTTCTGTTAATGTTCAAAAACCCCAATTAAAAAAAAACTATAGCCAAGGATATAGCTCAGTGGCACAGTGCCTACCTGGTAAGCACAAGGTCATGAGTTTGACTCCTGGTACCAAAAAAAGAAATAAAATCTACAGTAGCTCCCAGCTCTTAGAAGTCACTCCACAGTCATATCCTCTGCCCCCACCCACAGGCTTTCCGTTCACCATCCCTCGAAAAGCAAATTCTCCTGCACCTGTCATTTTCCCCTGCCTATGGTTATGCTGGACTCCAGCAGAGCTCGGAAAACTGAGACTGCTCCAAGCAGAAGCAGCCCTCCCACGGGACCGTGTTGCCCCCTCTGGGAGCATAGACCCCAAAACCAGCTAGAGACACCAGAACCAAGGGAGACCAAATAGGCCCAGCCCACCCCAGCAGCAACTCTGCTGGGCCAGGTGGCACCTCTCCCAGCACTGGCCCCTTCCACACGTGGTCTCCCTAGAGACTTGCGGAGCCCACTGACAAAATGCAGAGCAAGCTTTCCTGGGACCTTGTGGGACCTGGCCTGGCAACAGTAATGGATTATTAGAACCGGCAGGGCAGCATGGGGTTTCAAAAGCTAGACTTTTTTCTTTTAGAGTTAAGCAGCTTCTCCCAACTGCCTCCAGTGAGCACGCAGCCAACATCCCCTCATCTTCTCACCCTGATGAGGTGAGAGAAGTGACAGAATACACAGATGCCACAGCCCAGGCTCCTGTCCACTAGCAAGGGGATGGGCGGAGGCTGGCCGGAAGTGATAAGCAGGCGCAGAGATCTAGCATCGAAGAGCCCCAGCTCCAGCTTTGAATGAACCCTTCTTCCTCTTTACCGAGATAAATGGCCTCCTCAGACTGGGTCAGAGGGGAGCAGAAGAACCTGAGTAGCCGGTAGCACTACTAAACAAAGGACAAGGCTATGGCAAATAAGCTGGCCACTATGTAGCTGAACCCTTACCTCGCTAGATGAATGATACAAAGGATGAAAAAACAATACAGACAAGTGCCAGGTATAGTAGGGCACACCTGTAACCCAGCACTTGGGAGGCTGAGGCAGGAGGATCACTGAGTTCTAAGTAAGCCTAGGCTACATAGCAAGACTCTGTCTCAAAAAAAGAAAAACCAATGCATACAAATACCTGCAAAAAGTGTACTTCTGAATGGGCAGAATATGAACAATTGCATTTTTTTCTTTCAGCCTACTAGATTCTCTAACTTTTCTGAAACAAACACAGTTTGTATACTTAACAATAATTTTGCACATTATTAAAATGGAAAATAAAAAAAAAATAAAATAAATAAAATGGAAAATAAACTTACCCAATATCCGTTCGAGTTCTTCACATCTCTTCACCTCACCAACAAATTTTCTTTGAAAAGAACTTACATTCTGGTTGAGCTGAGAAAAGGATGAAAAAAATTGCTTTAAATTTTAAAATTTAAAAATAGAGTGACTCTCATTAGTATCACTTACCTGCACGTCCTGGTGCTGAGGATCAGCTCTGGGGCTTTGATGCATTAAGCACAGGCTCCATCGCTGACCACACTCCTAGCTCTAAATGTATTTCTTTTTTGATTTTTTTGAGACAAATTCTCCCTATGCAGCTCAGGCTGGCCTCAAACTCACTATGTAACCCAGGCTGGCCTCAAATTCACAGTGATTCTCCTGCCTCAACCTTCCAAGTATTGGAATCACAGCCATGCACTGCCCCACCTGGCAAAATTTATTTATAGAATACAATATCTTTGGTAATGATTTGGGGAAAAGTACATTTTCATATGCTTCTGGACAAAGATTTGGCAACTGTTATTAAAAAAATATATATAGCCTGAAAAATATCCCTCAGCCCAGAAATATCCCAAGAAGAGATTTAACTTAAGGATAAACACAGATATGGACTAAAAAAATTAAAGAATATCACTCTCTGGGATAGAGAAAATGTATTAACCCCAAATCCAACAATAGGAAAAGATTAAAGAAAGTATAGACCACATCCATTTCACAGAATACTACTTAAGCAAAGAAAAGAACTAGGCACCGTGTACAGGAAGTGCCTGCAACAGGCAAAGCCAGAGAGCCTAGGGCTGGGAAGGAATGAGGGTCACTCAGCTGTAGGAATAGGCACCTTACTAGGGTGGTGTAATATTCTAGAACTGGGCTGTAGCAATGGTTGTCTGACTAAACACACTTTCTAATAATCAGTGAAACTGCACTTGAGATGTGGGAATTGGATGATACACCTTTTAACACTGTATAAAAAGTACAGTTTGGGAGGAAAAGGAAAGGGAAGAAGCAATTAAGATGTATTCCATCCATGTACCAACTCCGCGCAAGGAGCGCACATGTTACGTACTGCAAACACGGACTAAAAGCCAGCACCGGTGAGCTGGCTCACAGCTCTAACCCCAGCACCTGGGGGCTGTGGCAGGATGCTAGGCAGTCTGAGCCCAGTCTAGGCAGCTCAGCAAGGCTATAGCTCAGGGACACAGAACTGGCTAAGCATGGGCGAGGCCTTGAATTTCACTCTCGGTACCACAAATAACAAAAAGCAGGGTTTAGCCACAAACCTCTTGCTATGTCCTTATTACAGCTGATCTTTTAAATGATTAGGTATTTGATTATAGTAAGAAATTTTTTCTTTTTGTCTTTTTGAGACAGGGCCTCACTTTACAGTTCAGGCTGGCCTTGAGCTCACTTTGTAGCCCAGGCTGGTCTTGAACTCGCAAGGATCCTCCTGCCTCAGCCTCCCAAGTGCTGCAATTACAAGCATGCACCACCACGCCTGGCAGGAATTTAATATTAAAATGTTCAGGTGTGACAACAGTATCTTAGCGACGATTTTTAGAGATACTTACTGAAATATAAAATTATACATTTTGGATTTGCTTAAAATGATCAACACTGGGAGGGGAAGGGGAAGAGACTAAAACAAGCAATTGTGAGTCATAGGACGGGGTCTGCTGTACTCTTGTCTCTATTTAATGCCTCATGCCACAAAGCTTAGAACAGTGAAAGATACTGTAGGCCAGTGTGGTGGCGCACACCTATAATCCTGACTCAGGAGGCTGAGGCAGGAGGATTATAAACTCAGGCCAGCCTGGGCTACATAGGAGTTTGAGGCCAACCTGGACTAGAGAGTGAAACCCTGTCTCAAAAACAAAACAAACAAAGGGAAACAAAAGGCTAGGTATATGGTGCACATCTGTAATCCCACCTTTCTGGGAGGCAGAGGCAGGAGGACTGGGGATTCAAACCCAGCCTGAGCAAAGTGAGACATAAAGGGCTGGGGATGCAGCTCAGTGGGAAGGCCCTGGGTTTGGCAAAGAAAAGTAGGCCCAGCAAAGAAAAAAGAAAGTAAAACAATATTTAATAAAATTAGGAAACGAGTCATGACATATATGAAAAGCAGATTAACCAAAAAGTGTTAAGCTGTAGGTACAGGATTATGCAAAACAGTGTATTATTCTCATGTTTTCCAAATTTCCCATAATTGACATACACTGCTTTTTTATTTACTTAGTTATTTAATATATATACTACTCTTATAATAAAAATGTTAGTCATTCATGTTGAAAGACATTTAGGGTAAAAATTGTATCTATTCTGTCCAGAGTTACCGGTACTGGATACTCTAAGAAGTAATTTAGACAACTTGACATAAAACTGCTCAACCTGCCTGAGAAATGTCTACTTGCACAGTCTCAGTCCTTGCTCAGTTTTTTGAATTTTTTAAAGAATTAACTAGAAGAAAGATACTTCCAATCTCACTTCCGTTTATCACACTCACTCTGGAGGCCGTACAATGCAAAGTAGCCACCTCCAAGTTCCTGGTGAATCACACAGCCTCTCTGTACAGAAGTCAGAAGTGAACAGGAAGCTATGCATCACAAGCCCCGAGTAGGGCACACATCTCAAGCTCAAAGTTTCTCTCTTCAGCGGCAAGCACTACTCAAGCCTAATGGCGCACTATGGTTCTACAAGCACAATCTTTGTAAAGAGCTAAATTTCTGTGGCAGTGGTTGGATTTGAATCACACATCCACCCCAACCTATACACACTCATTGTTCTTCTGTTGCATGGGTGATATTACAAAGCTTTGTTTGTTTGTTTGTTCGTTTGTTTTTTCAGACAAGGTCTCACTATGCAGTTCAGGCTGGACTTCAACTCACTATGAAGCCCAGACTGGCCTCAAACTCATGGTGATCCTCCCACCTCAGCCTCCTGAGTGCTGGGACTACAGGAGTGTGCCACCATGGCTGGCACTCTTACAAAGTTCTGAGGGATTTTTCTGTTTAGAGTGAGAATCACCCCAATTTAGTCACAGCATGAAGCACCTATTAGCAGAACTTCCTGTTAAGTTCAGAAGAGACCTGTGCAGGGGCACACAGCAGGCACTGCAGATTGTGTCCCTACCTCCACCGCCAAAGGACCAAAAAGGAATCTCGGCCTGTGAACTGTCACAAAAGGGAGTCGACCTTTCTGTTCTCAAGTACCCTGGGTAGCTGCACAACCTTTCTGTGGCTGCCACCTGCTGTCACCCTGGACGTCTCCGTGACGTGGCAGCTGCCCTACGGGGCCCACATAAGCACGACCCGTATCAGACCTTGGGTGTTTGCTCTTAAAATTAAAGACCCCCCAAAAGATGAAGTGAAACAGGAGACAGAAGTGGCACAGGACATATTTACAGCGCGTTTGCCAAGTGACGCGGTCCCACCTGTTCAGACCCTGCTTCCTTGCACACTCGGCTCACTCATCAAGCTCGGTCAGCCAGTGTGGACTCGGCTCCTCCCAGACTGAGCACCAAGAACACAGGCTGCCTGGTTCAGGCCGAGTCCCTAGCACCGAAAACAGTGCCTGGGCACAGGAGACACTTAATAGAAGCTTGTTCATTCATTCAACAAACACCTATTAATGCCAACGAAGGCCAGGGACTATGTGAGGTCCTGACCCGAGGAGGTGTGAACAGTCCGGCAGGTCCTGAGCCGGGAAGCTGGCAACAGTAAGGAAACAGACACACGGGCAAGAGTCTGCGAGGACCTGCCGGGGAGGTGGCTTCCACCCCGCGTCCTACGGCCCACGTGCCCGCTCCGGTGCACCTCACTCCAGTAAACAAAACAAACCTTCCATTCGCCTCTCCCAGTGCCCCGCACCAGGGGGCCCTCTGCCCGCCCCCACCGGCTCGCCCTAGGCCGGCCTCTCCCCGTCCCCATCCCGGGCGCAGCGCCAAGCCGCCTCCTCCGAGATGCCTCCCGGATCATCCGTCCAACCCCGCTAATTTACAGCGCTTCTGCTCACGCACCAATAGCCCGGTGCGCCCGCCTGAAGTCCCAGCAGGACTCCAGGCGGCCTTCCCCGGCTGTGTTTCCTCCCCCGGCTCAGGACCGGGACTCCGGATGAGCCGCACGCCGGGCATGGGGCCACCCGGGGCGAGCCGGGAAGAGCCCCGGCGGACCAGGCGCCTAGAGAGCCGAGACACCCTGGGGCCCGGCCCCGCCCGGAGGCTCAGGCCGGGCGGCGGGGCCTCAGTTCCGCCCCCCCCCCCGGTAGTGGGGCAGGAAAACCCGAGCGGCAGAGGCGACCGCATCGCCTACACTCACGTCTCGGAACTGGACCAGGCCGCGCTCGCCCAGCGCGCTGAGGCACTCGTAGGCCGTGCCCGCCTGCAGGAAGAGCTGCGCCAGGCACATGGGCTCGCTCCGGAACAGCGACCCCATGGCGGCGCGTGGACCTGCCCGAACTTCGGGCTTTTCCCCTGGCCTGCCGACAGGCGCACGCCACAGAGTTCCGGGGCGGCTGCCGCAGCACCCGAATTCTGCAACGGCTTGCTCCAACTGTTGCCACTGCCGCCGCGAGGCCCTGCCCCACCACTTCCGGCTCCGAAGAGCCCCGCCCCCGCCGCGACCGTTTCCAGTTCCGCCCCACCAGCCGGCCAATCACCGTCCAAGGCTTCGGTCGCGCGGGGACTCGAAGGCGTGGACCTCTGCAGTTTCGGTAACCCGTCTTGAGAGTGCTTGACACAGACGTCTCCGTCGCGGGTATATAATTCTATGGCTTTTAGTGCTCTCCGTCGTGGGTATACAATTCTATGGCTTTTAGTGCAGTTACCGAATGCGCAGCCATCGCTACCATCCACACTGGGGCCTCTCCATCCCCAGCGGACTCCCCTGCCACCCGGCCCAGCCCGGCCTCCTCCGAACCGCCCGGTCCCGGAGCCATCCCGCGAGCCAAAGCCTAACGGAAGCCTGCTTAAGGACTCTGGCTCTCAGCCGGGCACGGTAGCGGTGCACACCTGTAATCCCATTCCTCTGGAAGGCTGAGGCAGGAGGATCCCAAGGTCAAGCCCAGCCTGAGCAATTTAGTGAGAATTGTTTCCAAAAAACCCTCTGGCTTCTCTGTGTCCTGGAAAGAACCCACACCTCGGGGGAGCTCCCGACCCCAGCCAGCCTTCTCAGCCCTCACCTCTGTCCTGGACGCTGTGCCTTAGCTCAAGCCACGCCCACCGCCCTGCCCTTGCCTTCGCGGCCACCGGAGCCCCCAGAACGTGCTCTGGACCCCTCATCCCCAGGCCCTGTCAAAGGTGGCTCGTTCAGTTCCAGTTCCGGAGCACCCTCGTCTAAGAGCCTGCACACCCGCACTGCACTGCATCCGGGCTCATCCAGGCACAGGACCCCATGACGGCACAGGACCCTGCCCTGATGTCACCGTGGAGTCTCGAGGACCTAGCAAGTGGGGTCCTACCGCTAAGCTCACCCCCAGCCCAATAAACGATACTAGGGTCCGAACCCAGGCCTCCTGCTCACTAAGCCTGCGCTCTACCACTCAGCTACCCCCAGGATTACAGGCATTTTTAAGGCCTCATGTGTTCCTTTCTTTGAAATACAGGAAATGTAATCAACACAAACATGTAAAATTTAAAGACTGACCCTGTATTTAAAAAAAAAAAAAAAAGCCCCTAGGACTGGAAATCTGTGATAAACTGAAATTTCTAACATTTATTTACATAGTTGATCTCAACAAGGGCTTTTAGCACATGTGCATTTGTTATGGCTTTGAACACCCAGATTGTTACATGAATGAATTAAGCTCACACAACACTGAATAAGAATTTTCTATAAAAATAAGACATTTCATTTATTAAAGTATGACAGAGGCACACAGGATGACAACAGACTGGGAGTAAGGGAGGAAGGCCCTGAGGAAGGCCTAGTGGTAGACGGCAGCTGGACACCGGGCTTTGCACACCCTTGCCCAGGGATTACTGAGGAACATAGCCAGCAAGAGGAAGCAGACCAGCAGCAAGCCCTTGGCCACGCACTGAGAGTAAGGTTCCCCTGAAAGCAATGAGAAACGCTGAGGACTAGTATTTAACATCCTTTTTTTGAGACACGGTCTCACTATGTGGTTCAAACTGGCCTAGAACTCTTGGAGATCTCCCTGCCTCAGCCTCTCAAGTGCTAGGATTACAAGTGTGCACCAGCATGCTTGGCACTTTTCTAATAATTTAGGTAGAAGCCAAACCATCAAGGGTAATCATTTCCAAGTATATCAGTGTATTTTCTTTTTAAATCTTTCTACAAGTTTTAAATTTTCTGTGATATTTACACATTTGTTTTTAATTTAGCTGATACAGCCAGGTGTGGTGGCATACACTTGTAATCCCAGCACTTGGGAGTCAGAGACAGGAGGGTCACTGCAAATTCAAGGCCAGCCCATAACACATAGTGAGTTTCAGGCCAGCCTGAACTTCATCACATCATATCTTAGAAAAAAATAAATTTAGCTCACATAGCCTAACTGATGACCACCACAGAAATCAACTTTACCAGGCTGAGCATGGTGGCACAGGCCTGTGATCCCAGCACAGAGGAGGCTGAGACAGGAGAACTGTCAGGAGTGCAAGGATAGCCTGGGCTACATAGCAATACCCTGTCTCCAAAAAAAACTGGCTTTACCTACCTTGATAATACTGGGTCAGTGGATATAGAAGTTGTGGCCAACACACATCATTCCTGTTGCAGTCATACTCGGTGAAGTTGATCTGGAATCTACAGAAGATTTTAGAAGCTTAGGACAGCCACAAGGAGTGAAGACCAGCGAACTTGACTGAGGTGTAAGCTTCCTGTTTTAAGTCTGTATTTTTCTGCTTCCTTACAATGTCCACTGGGTGAGCAAGTGATTACCTGGTCAGGGGGCGGGGCGGCTGGGCAGGTACTTTGATGAAGCGGACGGACGCACTGACAGGAAAGAGGCCGGCTGCATCCTCGCACGTGAGCCCACACTGGTACTGCCAGTCCACCGTGGAGACCCTGGGAGGCGGGACAGTAAAGGCGGCGGCCACCACTGAGGGCCTTTACTCAGGTCACAGACCAAATTTATACTGCACAACTCTTCAAATGTAGATGCCAGGGGAAAGGACTGGAATGAACACTCCGGCCTGTCTCCTAGTGACAATGACTAACCACAGGCACCAACTCTCCTCCGCTGCAGCCATCTCCTATAGAGGTGGTGTTTTGTTTTGTTCTGTTTTGTTTATCTGTTATTTTTGAGACAGGGTCTCGTTATTGAGTTCAGGCTGGCCTTGAACTCACTATGTAGCCCAGGCTGGTCTTGAACTCACAGTGATCCTCCTGCCTCAGCCTTGGCAGTGCTGGGGTCACAGGTGCACACCACCATACCTGGAATAGGAGTTGGGTTTTTTGTTTTTGTTTTTGTTTGTTTGTTTTGGTTTGGTTTGGTTTTTGGTTTTGAGACAGGGTCTCACTATGCAGTTCAGGCTGGCCTCAAGCTTACTTTGTAGCCCAGGCTGGTCTTGAACTCAGTGATCCTCCTGCCTCAGCCTCCCGCATTCTGGGATTATAGATGTGCACCACTATGCCCAGCTGGAACAGGAGTTATAGAAGTTAACTTCTCTCTCAAGATAACAGTAACAAGAGCCAGCCATTTACTGAACGCGTTCTTTGCTGTGAGCGAAGCTACAGTACTTTATACACACCATCTTGTGGAATCCTCAAAACAGTACTGTGTGGTTGGTTTGGGGATTCAGCTCTACCTGGAATCCCTTCTTTCTTTTTTTTTTTTTTTTTGGAATCCCTTCTTTCTTCAGCTACCTGCACCCCAGCTTTTCCAACTACCACTCACAGCTCAAAGTTCAGTGGAGCAGAAGGTGCCCGCCTCAGTCACCTGCACCTACCCAATCAGAGCTGTCCACTGCCCCATCCAACATGATTGGTTCACAAAGGAGTCCATGACCCAAACTGAACCAATAAAAGTCTTCCCAGGTCTTTTCTCTTCCACAGGATTGGTTGAATTGATGGACACCTGGTTGCCATCTCTGAAGGAAGAGCTCCATAAGAAGGAAGCCAGCCCAAACAGAAGAGGCACTGGGAGATAAAGGGAAAAAGATTCCTACCCACAGGGGAACCAGGACCGGAGAACAAGCTGTGGGTGGGCTTTTCCACTCTCCTCTTTGCTTAATGGGACCCTGTCACTTTACAGAGAGGCCTGAGACATAAGGGTGTTATTACCACGTCACAGCTCAGGAGATGCACAGCGATTGCCATGCCTCCCACAGATCAATAATGGGCCGGCTGCGTTGCTGCCAACATTGTCCCTGGTCAGTATGCCAGCTGCAGTCCCAGGTGCCACAAAGGCCCTGCTTCTCCCCTGAAGGCCTAGCTGAGCTGCAGAGCCCCACACAGCTGTCCCCGTACCGGGGGGAACCGATGTCCCCGACAAGACAAACAAGATGCTCGCAGAGTCCACACGCGCACAGCTGCTTTGCTGACCACAGCAATCAGGATGAACAACTGGGCTCCTGTCCAGCTCCTGCCCATCCTGCGCAGCACCTTCGGCCGCCCCAACGCCCTCCACACAAGGATCTCGAGAGGCCACACCTGGTCTCCACGCCGAGTATCTCCTGCTGCATGATGCCCTCCACTGCACCAGCGTCTGCAAAGAGTATGCGGATGCGCAGGTGGGCGGGAACAGCCGGACAGATGCCAAGGGCTCCGCTGGCAGCCGGGTCTACACTGGTGTTGGAGGGATCTCCACCTACGGAAGCAGGTGCCCATTTGGGGGTTCTTTATGTTTTATTTTTGAGCCATGGTCTCGCTATACAGTTCAGGCTGGCCTCAAACTCGAGGCAATCTCCTGCCTCAGCCTCTCGGGTGGTGGGATTACAGGCATGCGCCACCACTCCCAGGTGAAGTTGCACACTTTTAAAGGAATAGTAGCAGTTTTCCTCTCATGTCGTGTACCAAAAAGGGGGAACTAACATTACACCCGACTCACAAGGGGAGGCCTTCATGTCACTGAGCGTGTTTAGGGTGTTTCCTTGGATGGGAAAGTAGTTGCTGAAATTTACAAGTCCTAAACCACATCATAAAACCATCAATAATGATTCTATTTCCAAGCTGTCTGTTGAAATCCAGCCAGCTTCTTAGCAGAGGCATTTTAAGTTATTTCAGGCAATAACCAGTAGAAACTGTGGAAGGCACTGAAACACCCCCCAACAGGTGCTTACACGGGCTGATAAGGAGTCGTCTCCTTCAGGGGAGGAGAGGTGGGTGGAGGGGGGCAGGGAGCAGCATGAGGACGAAGCGCCCCCCAGGAGTGTGATGGCTACGCATACAAATGTGGACCAAGAAAAAATTTAAAAAGCAATCTCCTGGCATGTTGCCCCGGCAGCCACACAAATGGCAGAGGACAGAACTGAGTGAAGGATTCATTTTTGTTCATCTCGGAAAGTGGTACTTGGGGAATCTGCGGTGATGGGGCGTGGGGAGCGCTGGGGGGGTTCTTTGTCCTTTCAGAGACAGTGGAGGTGACTGTCAAGCCTGGGACATCCAAATGCTGCTCCCCAATCCCTGCGTATGGCCGTCACTTCCAGGTAGCAGCCTGGGCTGCAGCTGTGCATAACTCACGCTCAGAGGGCAAAGAGCCCGCCCCTCCCCGCGGGGACAGAGATGCTGACCGCTCTCTGGTTTCGCAGGCACCTGGCTGTGCTCTCTGGAAACTCCTGTATTTTTTACTTCTCAGATGCTTTACTTTGCTTGTTTTGTTTTGTTTTTTGACAAGGTCTTACTATGTAACAAGGTCTCACTGTGTGTCCCAGGCTGGCTTCAGTGATCCTCCTGTCTCAGCCAACCTCGGTGCTTTGACCACCTCCTTCCCTCAACCTTTTGTGTATGTATTTCCTCTTTAAAATTATAAAAGACAAAGCCGGGCATGGTGGCGCACGCCTGTAATCCCAGCACTCGGGAGGCTGAGGCAGGAGGATCATTTCGAGTTTGAGACCAGCCTGGGCTACAAAGTGAACTTGAGGTCAGCCTGAACTGCAGGGCGAGACCCTGTCTCAAAGCCAAATAAATAAATTTAAAAATAAATAAATAATAAGTAAATAATAAAAATAATGAATAATATAAATAAATAAATAAAATTATAAAAGACTACCAAGCGTGCCGGCACGGGCATGCTGGGCACACACTTGCCATCCCAGCATGTAGAGGCTGAGAGAGGAGGACTGCCATGAGTTCTAGGCCAGCCTGAGCTACTCAGCAACCCCCTACCTCAAAAGAATAAATAAATGAAAAAGAAGTTGGGTGTGGTGGTGAACACCTGTAACCCCAGCACCTGGGAGGCTGAGGCAGGAGGATCTTGGTGCATTTGAGGCTAGCCTGAACTACACAGGGAGACCCAGTCACAAAAAAAAAAGTAAAGAAAAGAAAAAGATATAAAAGAGGCCAGGTGCGGTGGTGCATACCTGCAATCCCATTACTTGGGATGACAAGGCCAGAAGATCAAATATCCGAGGCCAGCCTGGGGTACATAGGGAGACCACGGCCAGCATGGACCATACAGTAAAACCATGTCTTCAATAAATAAATACACAACTAACTAAAAGCGTGAATAAGAGCGGCGAGATGTAAAGGGCTTCCTGCCTGGGAAGAGGACCCCTGGACAGATGTCCAGTTAAACCAGCCATGGAAAGTGACCTTGTGCACCAGGCGCATGCTGCGAGGGCCACCGCAGTCACAGCCAGCAACACGCATGCCCCCGAGACACCGCTGTGACTCACGCAGGATTTCCAGCCAGCCATCAGCCAGGTCACTGGAATCAGAGTTGCCTCTCGCTGCAACGTGCGTTGCTTGTACTAATGAACCCAGCGTCTCAGCTGCACGCTCCCTGCAAGAGAACAGGGCACAGCTCAGCCCCACTCAGCAGCTCTGTCCTAATACCCTGGTCCCTGAGTGTCCATCCAGCCTGCTGGATAACCCAAGCCAGCGACGCTGGCACTGAACCTGGGCTGAGAGCCCTGCTTCTGCCCAGTGGCCCCCCAGGAATTGGTGCCCGCACAGCTGGAGAAGCACAGGCACTGGCACCCATCTCCACTCGAGGTTTAAAATACCCACTAATCTATGCCTGGGGAAAGGCAGCGGCTGCATACACCTGTAATCCCAGCAGTCAGGAGGCTGAGGCAGCCCGGAGATCACTCTGAATTGAAGTAGTAAGACCCTGTCTCACACAAAACGAAACAACAGAAGAGGAAATTATTTGCTGCCGAAACTAGGGAGTGACTATTTAACTGGGACAGATTTCCCTTTTTGATGATGAGAATGTTTGGAACTACATACAGGTATAACAAAAGCACTAAATGGCACTGCACGGTTCATTTCAAAGTGAATAATTATAATTAATTTCACCTCAATTAAGAAAAAAGAATGTGCATACTATATGTAAATATACTTTCCAAATACTACCTTAAGATGAATTGGAACATTCTTCTTTTTGTTTGCTTTTTTGAGACAAGGTCTTGCTATGTAGTTCAGGCTGGCCTTGAACTCACTATACAGCCAAGGTTGGCCTGGCACTCACAGCGATCCTCCTGCCTCATCCTCCCAAGTGCTGGGATGACAGGTGTGCACCACCACGCCCAGCAGCAAATCAGCTTTAAGCAAAGTACTCACAATGCAGGTCAGTTCATCAGCGGACTCACCTGAGCCGAGTGCAGTTTTCGCTGATCCCAACCTCTAAAAGACAGCCGGACTGCACGTTCTCTCCAAACAGAACGAGCCTGAAAGTTGCAGAGGTGCATAAACTCCTTCCAGCTACAAAGGAAAGGATTCCCTCTTCAATGTTTCCGCTAAATAAAAGCAAAAATGTAGCTGGACGAGGTGGTGCAGGCCTACAATGCTAGTGACTCCAGGAAGGTAAAACAGGAAGATGGCAAATTTGAGCCTGGATAATTTAGCCACTGCTTGAGACTCTGTCTCAAAATAAAAAATTAAAACAAGGGCTGGGGTGCTGATTTAGAGCAAAGATCCTGGGTCTAATCCCCAGGATCACAAAAATAAATGAACTCATTAATTAAAATAAAAATGTAAGGGGCTGGGTAGATATAGCTCAGTAGAATAAGTGCCTGCCTGGCAAGCACAAGGTCCTGAGTTCGATCCCTGGTACTGCAAAAAAACAAAAATAAATAAATAAATAAATAAACAAAATAAAAATGTACATCAAAGTTTTTTGTGAAAAACAGGGCAAAAACAACAAACAGAAACAATAAAGATAGACAGGCATGGTGGCACACACCTGTCACACCAGCACTCGGGAGACTGAGGCAGGAGGATCACCATGAGTTTGAGGCAGGTTAGGCTACATAGTGAGTTCGAGACCAGCTTGAACTACATAATGAGACCCTCCCTCAAAGAAAAAAAAAAAAAAACACCCCACAGAACCATGAAAAATAGCCTCTACCTCCTTCCTCCCACTAAATGAATCAATAGGGCTTTAACAGATTCCTTGGTTAGATTCAAAATAGGAAAATATTTCTAATTCTAGTGCACCAGGGGGTTAAGCATGATGGCTGGCCAAAGCAGATTACCTGACTGCCAAACATAGAGCACTGTAGCATTACCCTCGGCGCTGGCATTCAGGGCACGGACTGGCTTGCCCAGCTGGTAACCTGGACACACAAGGAACAAGCGTGATCGTCTTTCCACCTTGCTCTAACGGTGTCACGAGCATGGCAGCAGGAAGGCACAACGAGACAAGGCACAGGCAAAGCTCCTCCAAAAACCGCCATGGGGGGTGTGGGATGTCTTCTGTACAGGGACCAGTTCACAACTGTATGTAATCATGTACTGCAATTGTGCAAATAAAAGTTAATCATTAAAGAAAGAGGGAAAAAAATACCCTTGAGGGAATGCTAGTCCCTTGTTTTTGTTTTCTTTTTAACAGATAAGGATATTCACGCTTTTTTCTTTGTTTGGTTTTCGATTTTTGAGGCAGAGTCTTGGTATGTGATTGAGCCTGGCCTTGAACTTACTACAGAGCCCAGGGTGGCCTTGAACTCACAGCGATATTCCTGCCTCAGCTTCCCAGGTCCAGTATCAGTATTTAGCCATAAATATGGCACAAATACCAGAAGCATGCAAAGATACCTGATTTTTTTTCTTTGGGGATTTCTTTTGTGGGGGAGGGCTTGAGACAAGGTCTCACTATAGCTCAGGTTGGTCTTAAACTCACTATGTAGCCCAGGCTGACCTTGAGTTCAAAGCAATCCTCCTGCCTCGCTTCCTGAGTGTTGGGATTACAGGATTACAGCCACCATGCCTGGCTAATATCTGGCTTTTTGCGGGACTTTTTGAAAATAAGCTTCAGACATTACAATATATCCTAAAATTAGGGCTATTCCCCTACTCGACCACATAGGACTGTTAACTGCAGTGTCAACTTGAGTGACAGCTGCTCAGTGGATGGTTTAGTGTGGTTCCAGGTGTGGACGTTGGGCTCATGGAAGGGGGAGGCCCCGCCTTGGGCCTGGGTGACGCTGACCAATAAGCTCGCAGCCTGCATGGAATAAAACGGAAAGGAGCCAGTGTGGCATCTGCCTCCTGACTGCCGCTCTTGGCCCTCATCTCCAGGAGGACAGGCACTCAGACTTGCTCACTGCTTGACTCCAGCTCAGCTCAGCTCCATGCTGGGCTGTGGGGCTCAGTGGTTGGCTCTGAGGTCACCCGGCCACAACCTGGCCACTCATTTATGAGTGATCTCAGCATGTATTTGGCCATTCCCAGCAGCGGGCAGTGATTTCCAGGAAGGACCACTAACTGCCTGAAGATGGGGTCCTTGCTCCACAGCCCTCCTACAATCCTGTCCTGCTCCAAACCACAGATGTGATTTTCAAACATTGAATCTTTTTAGGATTTTTTTACAAATTGAAAAAGTTTTTGAGCAGGCATGGTGGTGCACACCTATAATCCCAGCACTTGGGAGGCTGAGGCAGGAGGAGTGATGCGAGTCCAAGACTAGCCTGGGTTACAAAGTGAGCGAGCTCAAGGCCAGGCTGAACTGCATAGCGAGACCCTATCTCAAAAAGACCAAAAAAAAAAAAAAAAAAAAACAAAGTTTTCAAGCTAAATGACCACAGTGCTAGTGCCTTGGCCTGCTGTGCACAAAGCCCTGGCTCAATCTGCTGGGGTGGGGGGTGGCCCAGCTGTTTAGGAAGCTGAGGCAGGAGGATCGCTTGAGCCCACAAGTTTGAGACCAGGCTGGGTACCATAGTGAGACATCTAAAAGAAATTTTTAAAAAATAGACAAAATGTATTTGGATGGTATATCTTACTTCACAATGTGGTTTATGACCTACCCAAAGCCTTATCATTTCCACATACAACTCTGCCACCCTGCAGGTGAGTGACAGTTGCACTGGACAGCGTAGTCCCCATGCTGTGATAGGCACGCAGGAGGCACCAAGCGGGCAAGAAGCAGACAGGCGAATCAGAGGGTGACAGGTCTGCACACACAGACCCAAACAAGGCACAAGATGCCAGGGAGTCCCCAGCCCCCTTGCCCAAGGTCCTCATGGAGAATCCACACCTTATTTCCCCTGAAACTCTAATTCTGCCAACATCCTAAATGCAGGGTCTCTTCCCAAAGACCAGGAGCTAAAGAGAAAGAATCATCACTTCCAGCAATGACAGGTTATATAAAGATATTAAGCTGCTATCAGAAAATACAATGTCTCAGAATAAAGAAGCAGGTCAAGCCCAGTGTGGTGGCGCAGCCCTGTGATCCCAGTACTCTGGGAGGCTGCGGCAGGAGGATGGCAAGTCCAAGACCAGCCTGGTCATCTTAGTGATGTAGCAGGACCTTGTCTCAAAATAAAAAATTTAAAAAGGGCTGGGAATGCAGCCATTGCCAAGGCCCTGGGTTTACTCCCCAATATCTTGGGTTTTTTTTTTTTTTGTACCGGGGAGCAAACTCAGGACCTCATGCTGGCCGGGCAGGTGCTTGTGCCGATGAGCTATATCCCCGGGCTACTCCCCAACATCTTAAAGATGAAAAACATAAAAAGAAAATGAAACCAATCAGTAGAACCAACCGAACTTGAGAGTTTCCGAGGCCTGTATTAGCATCTGTTGGTAGCATGAGTGACAGACACACACAGGCGCCTTACCTGGGTTTCCAGAGAATTCCTTTTCGTTACCACTGTTACCACGGTTTAAAAACTTCACCGTGAATCTCTGTGTCAGAATTCCTAGAAATACACCAAAGTGAAGACTGAATGAGAAACGTAGGAATCATGAACAGGTGTGAGACACACACACCTCACAGGCATCAGTTACTTAACCCACAGAAACGTGGCCAGGCCCCTCAGGAAGCGGCTCACACCTCAGCAAGGTACCTTTCTGCTGGGCACTGATCTCCGCCCAGACGATTCTGATGCTGATTTCCGTGATTGTGTTGTTGTCCCATCTGAAAACGTAATGTTCTTCCACAGTCACCTTTCTGGGGGCCAAGGGACTGCTTAGGGGCACTTCTGCAAAGACAAGGAAACCTGCGTGCACAGGCCGCGGTGGTACACGCCTGGGACCCCAGCACTCAGGGAGCCGAGGCAGGAAAGGGACATGGCTGTCTCCTCTGTAACAACGCAGGCCTGGGAGGAGCAGCCACACCCTGCGTAACCTGGGTCCACCGGATGGCTGGCCAAGGGAAGGCTCGAGGACCTGTGGCCAGGAAGCACCCAGCTCACTCCGTCCCACCCAGGCCTCCAGAGCTGGAAAGCAAGCAGGTGTCTCAGCGACAGCTGTGGAGGCTGCCGGCTCTGGAGACTTCTGGGGTCCTTGAGGGAAACGCCTCTGTGCAGGGCTCATGACGCCAAGAAGACACCAACTCCGAAACATGACATTAACTACCTGTGGCGGTGAGGAACCTGCCCGGGTCAGCTTCTTCCTCGTAGGTCACCGTGGGCGTAACTGGGGCTAAACAGACGCACACATTAACATCTGCAGGACTATGGGTCCACAGGAGCTGTTTACCACTCAAAGAAAGCCCCCTCCCAGCACTCTCGGACGCCAGGCCTCCACGTGCTTTTGTTATTTTGTTTTATTGAGACAAAGTCTCGCTATGTAGCACCAGTTGGCCTCAAAGTGAAGATCCTCCTGCCTCAGCCTCCTGCGTGCAGCACCATGCCTGGACCATAAAAATCCTAGTTTTTGTTTTTTTTTTAATTTTTTCAGCACTGGGATGGGACCCAGGGCCTTACACATGTGAGTCAAGGGCTCAACCCGCAGCCCAAAGTCCTTTTCCTCTTAGTACTAAATCACAGCAGAGGAGGAGACTCGCCAGAGTCAGTGGGAACATCCAGTGTACTGCCTCCCCTAGGAATGACAGGAAGATGAAAACACATGTTCACACTAACACTTGGACACATGTGTTCACACCAGCATATGGATAAAACCCAGACACGGACGGAACCCAAATATGTCCCTCAGCTAACAAACAGATGTGGCTCTACATGGTGGAATATTATTCACCCATGAAAAAGAAAGCCACGTCCCAGGCTGCAACCCTGAAAACCTTGAAAACATTTCACAGAGTGAAAGAAACCAGGCATGAAAGCTTCCTACCCGGTGATCTATGCATGGGAATGTCTGAGACAGGGAAGTCACAGGGACACACATGGGCCAGAGGCAGCAGAGATGAAGGGGGAGTGACTGTCTAGTACATGCAGGCTTCCTTTGGGGGTGAGAAGCTTTGGAACTGGACAGAGGGATGAGTTACTAGATGGCACTAGATTATAAACATTAATTCAGGGCTGGAAACATTTTAATAAAAAAAAAAAGCCAGGCATGGTGGTACATGATTATAATGCTGGCCCTCCGGAAGGCTGAGGCAGGAGAGTACAAGTTAGAACCCAGCCTGAACAATTCAGCAATTTAGCAAGACCCTGCTTCAAAATTTGGGGGATTGGCAAAATTGTGTGGCTTAATACAAAGACTAAGCTGCCCTGGGTTCAGTCTCCCACATGGGAGACAAAAAGAATATGCAATATGCTCTGTTCCCAAGAAAACCCCATCCTGCACTGTGGCTGAAGCCCTGCTGAGCTGAGCCTGCGGAAGCCATCTGCATCCTCCCAGGCTTGGCCGGTCCTGACCTGCAGCCCGGCGTCCTCTGAGGATGGACACAGTACCTCCAGCAGCACTGCCCTGCACCTTGGCAAGGCCCGCACCGCCACGCTCTCGGTAGGCATCCAGGTGAGTGGTACATTCCACGTCAAAGTTCCAGAGGAAGGCCACGGGGGCGTCGTGCACACACTGCCCAGTCAACGACACCTGGGGGAGGCGCAAGGCCAGCAGGTGACGGCCTGGCTTCTGATCACAACAGCTGACGGGCACCTCCTCGCGTCCTCTGGCCACTGCCCCCCAGTGTAGACTCAGCTCCCGCCCTTGCAGCTACCCAGCTTCAGGGAAAATGCTTGGGCACACGCCAGCCCAGCTCCGGAGACCCAGGGCAGTGACGGTGACCTCATCCAAACAAGGGCACCCCTCACCCTGCTCGCCTTTGATTTATGGACACCTGGTTATACCCAACTGCATTTTCTCCAGCAGAACCAGATTTTTCCCCAAGCACTAGGATTCAAACCCAGAGCCCTACACACACCTGGCTTGGGTTCTAGCTCCAAACCCCCGATTTCTTTTGTTTCTTTTTTTGAGACAGGATCTCACCATGTAGTCTGACTGGCCTGGAACCCATGGCGATCCTCCTGCCTCAGCCCCACCTCTAAGCTCAGCACTCAGGAGGCTAAGGTAGGAGGGTTGGAAGTTCAAGTCCAACCTGGGCTACACAGTAAGGCTTTGTCTCAAAAAAAAAAACTTACAAGTGAAGAATAATCAAAACATCCATAAAAATTTATAGACAATCTTTTAGGTTTTATATTACAGGCTCTTTCTGAGATTTAGCACACAGTGATTAATTTTAAAATGACTTTTTTTAAAATCCAAAAGCCACTAGCAGTTAAGTTCCTGGAAAATCCACAAGTAATTGAGGGAGAAAGATTCAAGAGCGAGGTTGAGTTACACTGCCAGTGGGGTAGGGAGAGGTAACTGCAGTGTGGCACATCTGAACCCAAATGCTCACCTGCGGCACAGTAAAATACACGTCCTTCTCCGTGGTCCGGATCGGGTCTCCCTGTCTATAACCAGAGTCTGGAGAGCGTTTGGGGATAGCATGCAGAGAGGCTTCGAAGCCAGGGTGGTATCTTGGGGAACTGCGAGCCACAAGAAAGACCATCACTACCAGGACCAGTGCTACTGCCTCACTGCAATCACTCTTCCCTTACTAGGTTCAGTTCAGTTTTGTTTGGTTGGGACAGGGTGGCCTTGAACTCACAATGATCCTCCTGCCTCAGCCTCCCGATTGCTGGGACTACAGGCGTGCATGCCACACCATGCCCAGCTCATTTAGGGCACAGGAAACAGGCGACCTGAGCTGAGGGTTTGCTGCACGGGGCGGCCCTGGGGACTGGCTCCTCCCAGTACTCACACGGCGCCATGATAGAAGTGACCAAGGAAGGGCGAGTTGGCAAGCGACGACTGCACACACAGGAGGGGGAACCAGTCAGGCGCGTGGCCCTCGGTCCCCGCCGTGCACAGCTGGTCGAACGGGGGATTGACCTCACCCCCGAACACCCCCGGGAGACAGACGCCTCGGAACAGCTGCCTCTCAGCCCCGGAGCAGTCCTAGAGAGCAGATGTGACACGGCACAGCCCCGAGCTCACTGTGTGGCCCAGGCTGGCCTTGAACACATAGCGATCCTCCTGCCTCAGCCTCCCTCGTGCTGGGAGGACAGGTGTGCGCCACCACACCCAGTTGCTAGTATTACTTTGTGCCCAGTAATTAGAAAGAACAAACCTGGTCACAGCAGCAGCGGACATCACAGGCCCCAGCTGTCAAGTTGCAAGGACAAGGACCGAGCGGCTGGTACACCTGGTTAGGGATGAGTGTCACGTTCTCTGCAAGTACACACAAGAGGAAATTCAGCTGCACTGCCCCCTGCTGGCGGCCACCAAAGCTGTGTCACCATGTCACAAATCACCACCCCCAGGGCTCCCCTGAAGGAACCCTGGACAGGAGCAGCACAGGAAGTTGAGGTGAGGCTGCACTTGCCATTCCAGCAACAAAGCTACAGGCACAGACACAGCCATGACGTATGAAGATGGAGGCAAAGACTGAGACTTGATCTTTAAGATAATCAACTAGCTAAAAATTACTCGTTAGGGCTGGGTATGGTGGTGCACACCTTAATGCCAGCACTAAACAGGAGGCTGAGGCAGGAAGATCGCCAAGAGTTCAAGACCAGCCTGGGCTACATAGCAAGACTCTGTCTCAAAAAACCAAAATAACTATCATAGTAATAATAATAATAAGAAGAAGAAGAAGAAGAAACCCAATATAGTAGATCCCTCTTGTGTCAATGGTACAAGTCCACGTTACGCTGCGAAGATTTGGAGCAGGGTTACTGTTTGTCAGAGACAGAGGTTCACACGTCCAGCTACCCTTCTACATCCGCGCTTCCTTCGTTACCACCAGGCAAGCTCCCACCCTGCCTGTCCTTCTTTTCTTCTCGTTTTGATCTGTCAGCTGGGTACAAGGTTTTCACACCTCCACAGGGTCAGAGCAAACACACTGGGTCACACACACACAGCTCCGCATTTCTAAAGCCCAGGTGCTCGTGCAAGAGATCCCAAAACACTACGTCAATAAACTCAGGCATGTTTTCCAAAGGAAAAGACAGGAGTCCATGCCCTAAAGGGTACAGCTGCCATCAATTGCTCCTGTAGTTTCTTAAGCATCTATTAATCATATTTATTTTTAATTTTAAGCATTAAAGAATGTCTCCTTTTGAAAAAATTTTTTAGATATTTTATTCTTTTCTTTGCTTGAGACAGGGTCTCACTATAGTTCAAACTGGCCTTGAACTCACTATGTAGTCCAGGCTGCCCTTAAACTCTCAGTAAGCCTCCTGCCTCAGCCTCCTGAGTGCTGGGATTAAAAGTGAGCAGCACCACACCTGGCTTAACATTTTTATTTCTTCAAAAGATTTTTTGAGTAGGGAGGGAAGGGGACAATCTGTCACATACAGGCACCAACTTCTCACAAGGAATGTAACCATTATGCACTGCAAACAGGTACAATTAAAACTTTTCTGAGGTAACAAAAAATTTTAAGTAGGTAATAAACGATTTGAAAAATTAGAAGACTGTTTAAAAAAATGAAAGTCCTCATTCATCCCTGCCTAGGTCCCACATTATCCCTGGACCTAGTAGCAAATTCTTAGCTTCTCAAATAGCCCTCTGGAATTTCCTCACAGAGATCTAAATGCTTTTATTCCTGCCTCTTTTCTGACAGTGCTGGGATCATAGCCCTGTAATCAGCGCTGTCATCCCAGCACTCTGGGAGGCTGAGGCAGGCAGATTGCCAAGTTTGAGCCCAGCCTGGGCACCAGGATGAGATCCTATCAGAAAATTTTTTTAAAAAGTGCTGGAGATGTAGCCAGGTGTGAAGGTCCTGGGTTCAATCCCTTGTGCCACAAGAAAGAAAAGAAAAGAAAAGGAGAGAGAGAGAAGGAGCATCAGGTCCACTGCACACTGTGTGGACCCTCTACACTGGGTTTTCCACGGCGCTCCGCACCTTGGAGGCTTCCTGGCAGTGCTCGGGGCAGGGCACTCAGTTGCCACACAAGGGCTGGAGGTATAGCTCAGCGGTGTGAGTGCTTGCCCGCTAAGCACTAAGGCCCTGAGTTCGATCCCCGGTCCCGGAAAAAAAAAAAAAAAAAAAAAGTTGCCACACAATGCCAGAGAAGGGCTGGCGGGGAAGCAAGGGAGGAGACCACACATGCACCTCTGCGTGGGGCTGTGGCTGCTAAAGGGGAACCCTTGCCCCCCTCCACCCTGGTGACAGCATGGAGAGAGGAACTTTGTTGCGGGTGGCACCAGTCACAGCAGACCTCCCCAGGTGCCTTGTCTAGAGGCATCCTTGGGTCTTAGAACACTGTCAGTCATGTGAAAAGAAGAATGACCCAAACCCAATTTCCCGTGGCCCAAGATGTCCACACGTGTGCACAGAGGGACTTGCTCCAGCGCAAGTATGATCCGAGGCTAGGAATGACCCAAGGCCATCAGAAGGCGCCTGGAGACACAAGCAATAGTACATCCTCCTGCTGGAACACTATGCGGCCATTAAAGAGCAGGCAGTGTCAAGGCTGACAGTGCAGCTCAAGGGCAGTGCTCATGTGAATTCCCAACTTGATCCCAGCACCAGAAAAGATGAGGTGAACCTATAGAATAATCCCTAAGTTATATTATTTAAAAGGTATAAAATAGTGAATTATTATTGTGTATATTTTTAAAAGAAAGGAGTACATGTTTCTACAAGCATAAACTAGCAGCCTGACTCTTACAAAGGTGAACTGGGTGTTCAAAGGTTTCTCTCAAAATCTGATGGTTTCCGAGATGCTCACTCATGAAGCCTTCCTTTCCTTAAAATGGAGCCACACAAGCCAGGTGTGACAGTGCACACCCGTCATCCCAGTAATCTGGGAGGCTGAGGGAGGAGGATTGCAAGTTTAAGCCCAGCCTGGGCAACTTAGTGAGATCCCATCTGAAAATTAAAAAATAGAAACACTGGGAATGTAGCCCGTGTGAAGGCCCTAGTCCAATTCCTTGCACCACCAGGAAGAAATAACAAAGGGGAGGGGGAGGGAGAGAGAAAAAGAGAAAGAGAGAGTATCAACACAGAAACAATTTTTGCCTTCTCTCAAAAAGGGCTTAAAGTGGTTTGCAAAAGTTACAGTTAGAGCATGGTGAATCTTTTTTTTTTTTTTAATGGATAAAGGTAAAAAAATTTTTTTAAGTAAAAGAACAAAAACACCAACAAATAGACACACAGCAGCACAAGAACAGTACAAAAACCAAACTACAGATAAGGTGGCAGAGGACCAACAATGGTTGTTGTATTACACATTGATAACTTCAAAGTGTATGCTCAGGACAATACAAATAAACAGACAAGATTGATCAAACAACTAATCATCGATTGTTCCCCACATCAAAATGACATGAGACAATAGTGTAACCATGTCAGCCATCCTGCACATACATACATACCTACTCAGCTATCCTCCTCTTCCTCCTCTCCTTCCCTTCATCCCGATTGCTACTTTTGAGCAGTCTCCCTTCATACCTCCCAATTTATATTCCCACCTCCAGGTTCCTACACTAATGATACAATATGCTGTTTGCACATGCACATCTGATTTACCTCACTTATGAGTATGGTCTCTAACCATGACCGTTTGCCTATAAAAGCCTCCAGCTTGTCCTTTTTTATAGCTGAATAATATTCCATTGTGTAAAAATGCCACCGTTTTTAATCCAGTCCTCTGTGGATGGACATTTGGGTTGCTTCCACAATTTAGCTATTACAAATTGAGAGCACGGTAAATCTTAATTAAATACAAGAGTACAAAACAGAAACCCTTAAAATAAGAAAACTAAACACAAAGGCTAAGTTTAGGAAGGCAGGACAGACCCACAGGTAAGATCGAGTGTGCATCACAGTGTGCAGGGCCACACTTTACCCTCAGAAGGGGACTGCTGGACACCAATGTTCAGACAAGGGCTTTACTCACCTGATGCATTGTGGGTCGGAGAAGAGCTGGGGTAAATCTCCACCTGAATGAGGAGGTGCGCCAGGCAGGCAGGGCTGCGTGCTGCTGAGAGCAGCAGAGTCTGGAGCAGACACGGCACCTCCGAGAAGGGCTCTGTCTCGTTGGAGAGGCACTGCTGTGGCCGCCTCTGCAGACTCACGTTCACCTCCGACACCCCCTGACAGGAAGATACCTCTGTGCTTTCAGAGTCCTTCAAAGGAGCACCTCTAACTACCAGCACACAGGAGAGCAAAAGGGGCAGCCAGGAGCCGCACATGGCGGTGCCCGCTGCTAATCTCAGCACTCGGGAGGCGGAGGCAGGAGGATCGCTGCGAGTTTGGGGTCAGCATGAGGTGAAGGCCAGCCTTCACACTTCAGTGCACATTAGCCCTGGTCTATTTTACAAAGGAGAACTGTATGCAATGATGTAGAATTCTCTTCCGTACTCCACACCTAAACCATGGGAACAGCAAGCTCTGATTCCCAAAGCAAACGACGTCTGGATACTCAAGAGAAAGATAAACACGGGTCTAATAAATTAACTCGGTTTGTCTGGAACCATTTAAGGGTGCTGAGGATCAAACCCAGAGTCTGCCACATGCTAGCCAAACACACTGTCACTAAGCTATTGCCCCAGCTGTTTGTCTGGAACCTTTTAAAGTGTCTTTCCTCTCCCACTAGCAGAAGTTTTGGCTTTTGCTTTGTTTTTTTGGACACGGGGTCTCACTCTGCAGTTCAGGCTGGCCTTCAACTCACAATATAGCCCAGGCTGACCTCAAACTCACAGTGATACTCCTGCCTCATCTTCCCAAGTGCTGGGATTACAGGCGTGCACCACCACACCCAGCCCCTAGCAAACATTTAAATACACTAAAAAGTCAATGAAAATAATCCCCAGTTTCTCTTAGAAGGCTTTGGACATTTAGGTGTCCTGGCAAAGGCTGTCTTCTCCATCCATTTGTCTCCAGAGTTGATGCTAGGCACATAGCAGGCACTCAACAAACATCAGTAGAAAACATTTAGCCTCCCCAGGGTTGCAGGTCCTGACACACAACTTGCAGTAGGGAAGATCAGTTGCTATGAAGCTCTTTTGGACCTAGACTCAGTTGATAATTAGACAGAAGCTGGTAGCCCTCTCCTCAGAAAGTGCACACAGGGAAGAGCATGAGGATCAATCTTGTAATCCCAGCACTCTGGGAGGCTGAAGCAGGAAAATCACAAGTTTGAGCCCAGCCTGGGCAACTTAGCATGTTAGCAAGACCCTATCTCAAAATAAAAATTTTTGAAAAGTCTGAGGATGTAGCTCAGAAGTAGAATAGTTGCCTAGCATGTATGAGGGCCTGGAATTGATCACCAGTACTGAGAGAGAGAGAGAGAGGCTCTCATGCACAATCTCATATGGTTCACATATCACTTGAAACGTGTTGAAGGACCCCTAATCCTAGGGGCAGAATCCTGGGCTGGATGTGTGTCTACAGTGACACACTACAGTCTCAGGCCAGCTCTAATTACAGAGAAAGTGACAAGGGGTCAAACCAAGCGTGTGCTACAGAGACCACAGGCAGAAATCTCTAGGGATGGCACTTGTGCTTCTGGCCTTACCACACTGGGAGTCACAGTCACGCTCCAGTCTCCTGTCTCATTGCTCAGCAGTCCACAAGTGGGGACCAGGAGTACGCCTAAGGGAGAGAAGATGGGATGCGGGATGTCATTGTGCGACCAGGTGTGGTGCCACACCCTCTACTCCCAGCAAAGGGAGGCAGATGCAGGAGGATCAGGAGGAGTTTGAGTCCAGCCTGGCTACATAGCAAGATCCTGTCTCAAAAATCTAAAAAACAAAAAAAACAAAAAAAATTTGAAGAAAGCGCTGTCCAGCAGTGAAGGAGTGCACCAGAGTCAGACTGCCTAGGATGAAAGCCCTACACAAGCTGTATAACATTGGGTAAGTGGCAACCTCTCTGAATGTGAGTTTCGTATTACTGTTAGGGAAACGAGTTGCTACACACAAAGCACACGGGATGGCTCAAAGAACACCCGCCATTGCCAGTTTACGCTTTCTTGTACAGCACACACACACACACACACACACACACACACACACACACTTCCTCTCCATCTCTGCTTGGCTGAGGACCCGGAGGCCCCAGACGACCCCAACAGGAAAGGCGGACTCTTACCTGCCTCGACCTGCAGCAGGGCCAAGGACACGGTCACATTCTCAGTGTCTCCGACCAGGAATGAGCTGACCTCATGGCCAGACATTCGGATAAAGGAAGGGATGAAAACTAGGAGAGAGGGAAGAGCAGGGAGGGGTCAGCGCCAGGTATGTGTGGCGGCCTCTTTGGCTGTTGCGGCTTCCAGGGCCCGGAGGTCCCTCAAGGCCAGGTCTCCTTTGCCTTGGCCCCTGCAGGTCCCTGCCCTGTCATACATACCCAGGTCCCCCCGTAGCGGCCTCAGGAAGCCCAGCAGAAGGAGCCCCAGCGGGCAGGGAATCGGCAGCAGAAAGTTCATGCCGCCAACCGCGCGCGCCCAAGCCGCGAAAGGCCAGAAGGTAAAATCCGAGTCACCGCTCTGTGGCAGCCATCTTGCCAAGCGAACTCCCGGGGCTATAGCAACCATCAATCGGGCGCCAGCCAGACGAGAGGCGTACTGTGATTGGTCCTTTCACAAAAGAGTCCGCCCCTAGCCCGGACCGGAGCATCCAGACCCCGCCCGCCAGTCCTGGCTTCTTTCCTGAGGCTCTGGTCTTTAAAGGATGCTGAACAAGTGAAGACCGCGCCTAGTTCTAAAAGTGGAGCTTCCGGCCGCCTTGGAGTTAATACAACACGGTGCAAGAGCCAGCCTACGGACGCTGGGGTTCTAACAAGGGAGGTAGGGTTTGCTGCTTGGTAAACTCGACTTCTAGGGGGGTTTTCAGGGAACCGACCTAAGAAGAGGTGTGAGGCTGCTGCGCCGGGACTGTGTAGCACTGTTGGGTTCCTCACCGTTCTCCCAGGGTTTTGTTTTTTTTAAGAGTTTCCACCGCACGGAGCTCTCACCACTCCAAAAACAGACCCAATAAAAGAACTGGGGTAAGAGCCAGATGCATGCCGGTGATTCCAGCTACTCAGAAGGCTGAGGCAGGAGGACTGCAAATTTGAGGTCACTCTGGGCAGTTTAATGAGACTCTGTCCTTTTAGGTCTCAGAAAGGGCTAGGAGCATAACTCAGCAACAGACCACCTGCCTAGCACGCGCAAGGCCCTGGCTTTGAGCCCCAGTCCGGGGCGGGGCACAGAATGCTTGGCTCAGCAGTAGGACAGGCCGTGTTCTCTTGCCTCAGTGTCTGGCAGCACGTTAAGCGTTGTTATAGCCGGGTGACCCAGAGTGCGGACTCTGAGGCGGGGCAGCTGTGTTTAGGGACCCCTACATAATCTTTCGGTGGCTCTGGTTAAACCGCTTCTCCAAAGATCAGTTCCTCTCTAAAAAGGAAATAATAACAGCCCCTCCCGCGTAGGACGGGTGAGGATCAAAGACTCAGCACAGCTAAGGGGGCGGGACCGATCAGCGGCAGAGACACTGAACTAATGCTTGTGTGTGTGGTAGGCTCTCTCAGGCACAGCTCACCTGTTACCTGGGAGTCCAGCTAGCATGGTGTCCAGCGCTGTGCCTGGCCAGTGGTAACCAAAAAGTAAGTTTATTTCCTACATTTTTTTGAGATAAGGTCTTGCAAAATTGCCCAGGCTGGCCTCAATCTGTGAATCCTCCCACATCAGCCTCTTGAGTACCTGGGATTACAAGTGTAACCACTGTGCCCAGTGCTGTTACTCTCAGAATGTTCAGTTACTTAATAATTGATCAGACCAGATGTGGTGGTGCACACCTGTAATCCTAGCACTTGGGAGGCTGAAGCAGGAGGATTGCCACAAGTTTGAGGCCAGCCTGGGCTACACAGTGAGCTCAAGGCCAGCCTGAACTACATATTGAGAATCTGTCTCAAAAAAATAAATAATTGACTAGACAGTCTGATATTCTGAACGGTGAGGCTGTCCAAGGTCCTACACGATCTTTTCTTACATGTGTGTGGAACCATAGGTTGCTATGGCTGTAACACTGGTGTGAGATTTCACCCTATCCCGCATCCTCACTAAGAAACTATGATGTTGGCATCTTGTGGTATCTGGGAACAGAGCCTAGAAGAACATCGCTAAGAGGAAGGTTGTCACTTGTTTGTTTTCCCCATTCTTTGGGAAAATGAAACCACAAATTAACTAAAGCCTGGGAGATAAATCCTCCTGAAGGAAACCATTTCTGTAAGTAACCAGGGCTTGTGCCTCCTTCCCCTCCCCATCATTCCTGTGCTCTAAGGAGTACACAGGTGCTGAGCGGAGTGGTTCATGCCTATAATGCCAGCACTCTGGGAGGCTGAAACAGGAGGATGGAAAGTTTAGGTCCTACCTAGGGAATTTAATGAGACCAGGCTGGCGATGTACCTCAGTGCAAAGGTCCTGGGTTCAGTTTCCAGTCCAGGCAAAAAAGCACACACAAAAAGGGTTCCATAAGGAGCTGAGTTTGCTTCAGTTGGTTCTGGGTTTATGATGTGTATCTTGCCCTCTCCAAGGTGGACTCCACATTTATCTCCCATGAGAAACGTTCCCAGCCCGGCAGGATGAGTGGGGACCTGGAGGGGCCATCATGGAGCAGTGGCTTGCCTGCATAGGACACATAAACAATTCAGTTCCAAAGATCTGCCTGAGACACTAGAAACAAGCCCCAGTGACAACAGGATCAACTCTCAACACATTATTCCAGCGAAAGAAGCCAGCACACACTCCTGTGTTGTGTGATTCCATTTACACCTAATGTCCAGAAAAAGCAAAGCCCAGAGATAAGAAGTGGACCCGTGGTTGTCAGGAACAAAAAAAAAAGGGATTTCTTTTTGGGGCGAGGGCCATGTTCTAGAACTAAACAGTGGTGATGGCAGCACCCATCTGTGAATATAGTAAAAGCCACTGGATGACACTTTTGTCTTTTTGAGACAGGGTCTCACTATGCAATTCAGGCTGGCTTTGAGCTCACTTTGTAGCCCAGGCTGGTCTTGAACTCACAATAATTCTCCTGCCTCAGCCTCCCAAATGCTGGGATTACAGGTATGTGCTACCACAACTGGCCCTGGATGGTACTTTTTAAAAAATTGTTGAGCAGGGTCTTCCTATATAATCCAGGCTGGCCTCTAACTCACAGGCTCCTCCTGCCTCAGCTTCCCCCATGCCAGGGTTACAGACATGCACGACCACACCCAGCTGGATTACACATTTTTAAATATATGCTATTTAAAGGTTGAGACAGGAGGATTCTGTGAATTTGAGGTCAGCCTATGCTACACAGTGAATTCAAGGCCAGCCTACACTATGTCGTACCAACAAGGAGCTGGCTTATACTCCCAGCCAGCTGAAACTGTAACTGTTCATTTGGTAAAATGGTAAGTGCATGGATCTTACATCAGCTGTTACAGCAGAACAGCCTACCCCGCTTTTCTGGTGTTAAAACCAGCTTTCCCTAAGGAAAACACCAAGTAATGGAGATGTTACAAGTTTTGCTCCTACCATAAAATATAGGCAAACATCAAATTTTCTTTTATTACCTTTTTTTCTTTTTGAGACTAGATCTTGCTATCCAGTTCAAGCTGGCATTCAGCTCATTTTGTAGCCCAGGCTGGTCTTGAACTCACGATGATTCTCCTGCCTCAGCCTCCCAAGTGCTGGGATTACAGGTGTGCACCACCACATCTGGCCTTTTTTTAATACTTTTATGTTCAGAAATCTTGTACTAAACCAGGATGAGTGGCACATATTTATAACCTAGGATTTAGGAGGCAGAGGCAGGAAGATTCCGAAAATTTGAGTCCTACCTAGACAACTTAATAAGGCCCTACCTAGAAAGAGAAACAGGGAGGGGCATACGGCTGGGATACAGCTCAATATGAAGGCTCAGGGTTCAATTTCCACTACAGAAAAAAAATAAATCACATGTCAACCCCTTCACACCTATGTATTATAATCTGGCTTTTGTAATAGTACTTTAGTGTAAGTTTTGGCAAGACTTGAAATTTAAAAATTGACAATAAAGACAAATACAAAAATTAAAAAATTGACAATTGACTGAATCCATTTGAAGATGAGTTGAATGAACGTAAGATAAACAATAAGGAAATAATTCAACTATGAAAATTTAAACATTTATTAAATTTATATAAAATAAATCATAAACATGTTTAAAAAGACTTGAACAGAGCTAAGCAAGTATATAAAATATTTCAAATGAGAAATAACCAAGCCTTGTTCACTTATTTGACATTATGCATCTTTTAGGTCTTTATTTTCTAGGCTAAAATAATTATTTTAATTTATGCTTAAGTAGTCCATGAAATATTAAATCTTATTTTTGAAAGACAAGCTGATCTTAAACTGAAGGACTAACAAATATTTGAAAAATGATTATCAAAATCTTTGTGTTTCTTTATAAAACTGTAAAGCAAAATTAAGAAATCTGAAATTACTAATGCAAACAAAAAATTATCTAATATTCAGCTTCAGAGATAGTCTTAGTGGAGCGTGGTGGCACATACATGTAATCTCAGCACTTGGGAGGCTGAGGTAGGAAGATCTCTGCAAGTTTAAGGCCAGTTTGGACTACATAACAACACCTTATCTCAAAAAACAAACAATAAAAAAAAAAAAGATGGTCTAAAGAATTTTCAAATTTATTTATACACAAAGTTTTGTACATAAATGATTTTTGTCAGTATACCTTTAAGCAACTCCAAATTTGCCATAATCCCTTAAACTTTTTAATAATCTCTAGGAATGCCAGGCAAGGTGGCTCACATCTGTAATTCCAGCACTCAAGAGGAGGCCTCATGAGGCAAGAGGATAGCCATGAGTTTGACACCAGCATGGGCTCCATAGTGAGTTCAAAGCCAGCCTCAACTATATAATGAGACCCTGTCTCCAAAACAAAAGCCAAAAAAAAAAAAAAAAACTAGAAAAATTATTAAATGAAAATATTTAGGGAAGTATCTCAAGGAGTTATTAAATAGAAAAATAATTTTTTCTTGTTGAAATTACAAATAACGTTTCATTTGAAATTATGACCATTTCAGTATTCAGTCCAGCACTTTTAGAAAGAGTTCCCCAATATTAACGTATGGTCATTTTTTGGTACAGGAGATTGACCTCAGGGCCTCTGCATGGAGGTATATTTCAAGCCCATTTTAATTTTTATTTTGAGACAGATTCTGGTTAAGCTGCCAGGGCTGGGCTGGAAATTTCTATCCTCCTGCCTCAGCCTCCTAGAGTGCTAGGATGACAGGTGGTGACAGATACTGTGCCCAGCTATTAATGTTTGCTTTTTCCCCTTTAAAAAAAATGACAGAATTCTATGTGCAAACAACAGGTAAGAAGTCATTTTCCCCAGAACTGACCATCAGCTTTCACAAATACATTCTGCACACAGCTGTCTGTGAAGAAAAACTGGCAAGCAGCTCTGGCCCTTGCTCGCCCTACTCATTCAAAGTCAGATTCTGCAGTTATTCAGGGACAGAGTACTCTGAGTATTTAGAGAAAGACCAGACACTTGGTGCTGCCAGACAAAAGAAACATCTGCTGATATCTGCAGCTGACCCCCAGGGTGGCCACAGGTTTATTTCCGCTTGGCCACTGGAAAGGTGACACCAGTTCATTCCTGCTGCCATGCTTACAGCTGCAGCTCCACACGCCCTCACTGCCTGCACACCAGCTCCGATGTCACAGTGAGGACGTGGAGTGGGGCAAAGGACCCGGACCCAGGATTGGTCTTGCCAGTCCAGCTTTGACAAATGAGCCCATCGAAAAAGTCCAGGTCACAAACCCGCACCTTCCCCAGCCAGAGCAGACTTCAGGACACGCGCAGTGGAGGCCTGGGTGGCACTGTGGACTACTCCCTGTGAGCTGCTCGCGGTACTAACAGCACCTGCACAGGGCTGTTTTTCAGTCTTCCCACAGATTGTTCCACAGCTTTCTAGTGGTGACAGCCTTAAAGGGGTCAGGGATGTAGCTGAGAGGCACAAGCAGCTGCCTGGCAAGCACAGGTCCTGAGTTCAATTTTCAGTACAAAAAAAAAAAGACAGCCTTAAGGAAATCCTGCTGTATCACGCAGACGACTTCAGTTTCCTCTTCTTGGCCTTCAGCACGGGTGGTAGAGAGATCTTAAAGGCCGTCCTGAAAGGGCAGCAGAGTCAGTGAGCTGCCCCCTCTTGGAAGTGCCCCCCAAGCAGCCCGCCCCTCCCCGCAGGGACCCAGAGATCCTGGATACTCACTCACAAGTGGTGCAGATGGGGCTGAAGTTGCAGAAGACTGGAAATTGAAACAAGAACGTGAGTGGCCGCTTACGTGCCCCACCCCCAGAGGAAGCACAGGCATAGGGACTTACTCGACAGACACACGGAGCACACGTAGCCGACCTCGATGAGATTGCGATGACAGAAACAAGCTGCCCGGTAATCAACGTGAATTGGGGGCGGGAGGATTAACTGCGCTCTCTGATCTTGATCAGGGAGAAAAACCCACTGTAAAAAACAATCCATAAAGCCAGGGGCCTTTGATTTACAACGTAGGGAAGAAGTAGCCAGAGGTCAGGACACATAGAAGTCAATGCAAAATCAAGATTCTCCTTCTGAGTGTTGGTGCCCTGGGCTTGTATCCCCATCACTTGGAAGACTGAGGCGGGAGGATCATTTCAGCCCACAGGAGTTCAAAACCAACTTCAGCAATAAAGCAAGACTCTGTCTCCAAAACAAAAAAAATAAAAAAAAAATAAAAACTTCCCTAAAAGTCTAGGCTTCCCCTGCCCCCACTACTGGGGACCAAACTCAGACCCTTTGTAATGAGCTACACCCCCAGTACATTTTTGGCTTTTTTTGAGACAGGGTTTCACAAAGCTATGCAAACTGGGCAAGAATACAAGATCCTCCTGCTTCAGCCTCCCAGAGTTCTGGAATTATGGGCCTGCATCACCATTCCTGGTGAAGAAATGCATTTTTACTCATTCAACAATTACCAAGCAGGTACACATACAGGTACTGTATTAAAACAAGTCATACCACACACTGCACACAGCCTATAGGGAACAAGGACCACCAGGCACCCATCCTTCTAAGGATTTATCTGACCCTGACTCTGCAGCACCACATGCAGCACCATCCTGTCCTCACCAGTAAGTACTGCAACAGGGACGTCATCTGAGGCACCTTCAGGTACAGTCCTCCTGTGATGTCACAGGCCTGCAAGACAGGGAGGAGGCGCTGCCTCAGGGCTGCAGGGTCATGGGGCCAGCTAAGCAGTGGCAGGGCAGGTGTGATGAGAGAACGAGGCCAGGCAGTGTCACAGGCTGTGACCATTTCCATCCAAGGGGGTGGGGGCAGGGCACAGGGGCCTCGAGAAGTCAAGAACAGGCCATGCAGCACCCAAGGGCAGCAGGTGCTGGGAGCACAGGCAGTGGCAGGCCAGGCCAGATGTCGCCTATGTCCTGGGGCCCAGAACCTGTCGGGTCCAGAAACCATGGCATGGGCTCTGGGTCAGTGTACAGGGAGCGGGTGGCGAGAGGGTCTGCAGCGAGCAATCAGCATGATTGCCTCTGATGGGCAGCGATCACCTCTCTCCGCCTCTAGCGGGAGAGCCGAGCGTCCAAGCAGGAGGCAGAGAACAGGATACTGCGGAGCCGCAGGGGAAGGCTTGGGAAGACTCCAGATTGGCCAGCAGATATGAAAGGTGGGTGAGAGCATAAGTCAGGTCTGGACTTGACATGGTGAAATCCCACCCCCCACACCCCACCCCTACAAAACAGGCAAGCTGCCTGTGGGGAGGGAAAGGCTGAGTCCGAAGGCGTAGAGCTGTGTGTGTGCCCAGTAAGCTGCGGGCACAGGCCAAGGTGGGAGAAGAGCCACCACGCATGCATGAGGCTGAAGGGCAGGGCTGCAGCCTGCGAGGAACCCGTGCCCAGCTGGCAACAGACATGGAGGGCTGCGCCGATGCAGTGTTAGCGTTCCCCAGCTCAGCAGAGGGAGACTGGCGTTAACTGTGTGGACTGAAAAGCGCGGCTAAAAACTAGTCAACCATCTGGTTTCTAATATGTTAAAGTAAAGATAATATGTGAAATGGCTGAAATGATAACCTAACGTATGACAATGACCCTGTCCGACCAGCACGCCTCGCACACGTGTGCAGACAAGCCCCGCTGCTACCCTGTCCGACCAGCACACCTCACACACATGTGCAGACATGCCCCACGGCACCCACAAGTATGTGTACGTATGATGCCACCCATTGAAATTTAAAATACTGAAAGAGCTGGGCATGGTGTCTCATGCCTGTAACCCCAGCACTTGGGAGGCTGAGGCAGGAGGATCCCTGTAAGTTCGAGGCCAGCCTGCATGAGTTCAAGGCCAGCCTGAACTGCATAGTCTTAAAAAGAAAAAAGGGGAAAACAGATAAAATTCTCTTTAATAACACATCTCAATCTATTCAAAGTAGTATTGTTCTAACACTACTCAATATAAAAATTACTTTCCATAACTACCAATACCAAGAACCCTTTGAAAACATACCTGCTGGAGGAGTCCTGAGTCGGAGTCTAAAACACAGGCATCGATCAAAATATTCTGCAAGGGACATTCCACAATCATTTTTTTTTTCCACAATTATTATGGGAACGGTAACAGCAGGGACCACGCTGACCTATGCACCACTATGCAGCCAATCATGTTGAACCAGCTCACTTAGCACCCACAGGGCTTCTGGGAGGCGGACACCAGTGTTGGGCTGTGTCTGCCAGCTGAAGATCCCGGGTCCTGGCCTGGCTTTGGTCACAGAGGCAGCAGGGGCAGAGATGTCCCTGTCTCATTTCACTGTATCCCAGTGCCCCGCTCTGATAATTATCACACATGGCTATAGCACCATCTTGCATCCAAGTTGAAGTTTAGAGCCAGCCATGGTGGCGCACACCCATGATCTGGCACTCAGGAGGCTGAGGCAGGAGGACTGCCAGAAGTTCAAGGCCAGGCTGAACTACATAGCGAGACTCTGTCTTAAAACAAAGCCCAAACTTAAGTTTAGAGGTTTTCTTTTTTTAAACATACCAGAGAAGAAAATATATTCATTATAATGAGACATTATATGCATTATATGCATTATAATGAGACTCAGTTTTTTTACTTTGCCAATAACTGAGTCTTCACACACATCACTGAAGTAAGAGAGGTGGCAGCCACATGTGTGCAAACTGTCACGCCAGGGCCCACCTAGGGCCTAGGACAGATGCTCATCTGTGTGCCTGGAACCACGTGGCCACACGCTGTTCTGGGGGCTCTGGGCCCCTCAGCCACTTGCAAGGCTCAAGTCAGAATCCCTCTCCATGTCACTCAAATGCAGAAAGGGATGCTTTCATTCTGAGACACACATTTTGCAGGGGGCAAGCCAAGCTCACCTGCTTCTGCGCGGCAAAGATGACATTCATGAAGTTCATGTACTGCAGCGCACTGTCCTCCGCAGCCTTGATCACCTGAAAACCACAGCACAGCAGCCAACTCTGGACGCCCACCCGGCCAGCCACTGCCTTCCCGTCACTGTAACACCCACCGTGGAAGGACAAGAGCCCACCCCTCACCCTACCACCAGGGGACAGTCCCCAAAAGGGCTGACACCCATCTGTCCAGCCAACTATGCAGGGGCCTAAGTACGCACAGGCACACAAGGGGAGGCGGTCAGCACGCAACTGAGTGCCCCAAGCTCTTCTCCAGGCCACAATGTGTGGCAGGAAAAGGCCTGATGTTGAGGGCACAGAACGCACTCAGAGTCACTTGGGAACGGGTGGGTTTGCCGTCTGAGGACCCCAGCGTGAAGGTCCAGGGGCCTGTCTCAGTTGTCAGCAATGTTCTCCTGCGACCCTGATGTTCTCCTGACAACCCCTTTAGCTCTCGCAAAAAATCAGTGACTGCAGAAGTACATGCAAGTTTCAGTTTGGTTTTTGTTTGAGAAGGGTCTCGCTTTGCAGCCCAGGCTGGCCTCAAACACACACTGATCCTCCTGTCTCAGCCTCCTGTGTGCTGGGATTACAAGTGTGCACCACCATGCTGAGAGTATGTTTTAGTTTGCTGCAGACACCAAACAACCCTCCAGAGAACTGCGCCCAAGAAGCTTATGTCGGTGTTAGAGAACAGCCCACCCCCCCTGGAGGGAACCTGGGCCAAACCCCCAGGGTTCACCAGACAGTTGGCAGCAGTAAGGACACTGAACCTCACTGCCCGCCCTTCACTTGACGGGACCTCCCAGGGCCAGCGCTCAGCTTCCGAAACTGCTATGTGCTATCTGGTTTTCTAGAGTGAAACTTGACTTAAAGGGCTCTTTTTTTATTTTAAAAGCAGCACATTAATTTTCTGAAAGGTAGCTATGCTGAAACTTTTGCTTTTGTCCTTGTTTTGAGCCACTGATTGATTTTGAGGTATAAAGCCTTTCCTTAAAGTTTCACAAGATGCTTACTAAGGCACCCATCTAACCCTTGACTTATCAATGGATGTTTTCTTCTAACACTTTTACGACTCAACTTTCTACCCTGCTGCCTCATTTTGACTAGAACAAATTTAGGTAGCTGGCAGGGGTGCTTTGTTTTGCCCCAGGTGGCCAAGCGACAGGCCCAGTGCCTTTTACAGAGTAACCCACTTCCTTCTCACTAGTGTGCAGTGCTTCCTTCAAAAGCTCAATTCCCGGCTATATCTGGTTTTATTTCTTGACCATACAGTCGATTTTTCATTTGCTGTCTGTACCTGCACCTCTGTCCCCGGACCCTGCTTTTACTGAGGCGCTGTGGTGTTTTAGTGACAACGGATGCAAGTTCCTGCTTAGTGTTTCCTTTTAGAAAATGTCGATTCTTCTCTTTGATTTATTCTTCCAGACAGATTGTTGCATTTTTTAAAAATCTCACTCTACTAAGGAAAAAAAATCTCATTGATTTTCTAAGTGAGATTCCACTAAATTTACAAAATTTACTAAATTTTGGAAAAACTGACATCTAAGAATGAACTATGGCTCTCCACTTGTCTCTCTCATAATTTGCTTTTCTTCCTGAAACAATGGCTGCTACATTAGTCCTGCCGTTTGCTCCAACCCTACCTGGTTCTCACTCCCATTGTTTCCTCCCCCACAGCTTCCAATTGTCTGTAGTTGGATGTAAACAGTGTTGATTTTTTGTGGTACCAGGAATCGAACTTGGGACCTCGTGCCTGCCAGGCAGGTGCTGTGCCACTGAGCTACATTCCCAGCCCTGTCGATGTTTTTAATCTTACCAATATCCTTGATTTCATCTCCTGATTATCTATAAAGAGATAAAAGCTGATTAAAATTTAACTAAATAACAATGTAGCCTATTAAACATAGAGGGTTGTAATCATTGTTAACTGAAAACGTAGCTTATTAAATTACTAACCACTTCTTAAATAAATAAAATTATAGTTCTTGGAGAAAATTCAAAATTTTACCTTTAACTTCTTTGTTCATTCTATGAATATCTTAATTTCTTGGCATTAAGGAACATAAAAATATTTCATAAACATTTACAGGAACCAAAAATACCTCAAATTTTAGTTAAATAAATCCAACATCTACCTAGCTGAAAAAACTGTAAGTGTTCCATTCACCATAAAAGATACATAAGAGTGATCAGGGTTTCCAGTTACTTTGTAATCAACTAAGCTTTGTAATCTCATCAAAACATCACCTTTGGTCTCCGATGATTAAAATCACCAACATATGATGACCCTGTTTTACCCACAATACCCTAGATTTGAATACTGAGGCCACACAGACATCAGTAAGACCACCAAATGAGATGAACAGACCAGAATCAAAGTTTAGGACACAGGGATCACTGAGGACTATCTACAACAATAAACTTAAACCAAGCATGGTAGCCCATGCCCGTAATGCCCACACTCGATAGGCTGAGCCGAGGGTCACTGCAAATGTGAAGTCAGGCAGCCTGGGCTGTGTGATAAGTTCACCGCCAGCCTAAACTCCACAGCAAGACCTGTCTCGAAACAACAAAGCAGACCTAGGAAAGCCAGGCATAGCACACGCCCATGATCCCAGTGCTCAGGGGGCTTAGGCAGGAGGATCACCATGAGTTCCAGGCCATATGGGGCTATACAGTGAGTTCAAGGACAGCCTAAACTGCATAGTAAGATTCTCTCTCCCCGGGCATGGTGGCAAACGCCTGTAATCCCAGCACTCGGGTGGCTGAGGCAGGAGGATACTTGTGAGTCCGAGACCAGCCTGGGCTACAAAGTGAGCTCAAGGGCAGCCTGAACTGCATAGCAAGACCCTGTCTCAAAAAGGCCAAAAAAAAAAAAAAAAAAAAACCTGCTGGGCATGGTGGCACATGTCTGTAATCCCAGCACTTGGGAGGCTGAGGCAGGAAGATCATTGCAAGTTCAAGACCAGCCTGAGCTACAAAGTGAGTTCAAGGGCAGAACTGCATAGCGAGACCCTGTCTCAAAAAGACAAAAAAAAATCTTAAAAAATAAATTTAAAACTATGTTCAGAGCCATGCCATCTTTTACTATCTACCACTTTTAAAAACGCAGGCTTCCTGTGAATACAGACACCCAACTGCTAACAGCGCATGTGCTCCAACATGCCAGTCACAGAAGGCAAATCTGCACCATGCAGGCACCAAGGATACAACACAGGGCTTTGGCGAGGGATCCGGCCAGCAGAGTCTCTGTGTGTTGGCCCTTTATGTCACCTATAAATATAAAAAGCATTCAAAAGGGAATTTTAAGTACTTTCTTCAACAATAGTCATTTCCAAACCAGTATCCTTCATGAATGAAACTACATGACATCTTCAAACTGGGTTTAAAACCATACAGAGAGCCAGGGATATAGTTCAGTGGCACAAACACCTGCCTGGCAAGGGCAAGGTCCTGAGTTCAATTCCCAGTACCCCAGGGGAAAAAAAAAGAGCAATTTGTTTTCAATGATGCTTAAATAAACAGCTTTTTAGCCTTTTCTCAACATAAATATCCTGTGTTTGTTCAGGAGCTGGGAAAAGAGGGAGTGGGGAGTAGTATTTAATGGCTACAGGATGACAGAAGGTTCTAGAGGTGAACAGTTATGGTAGGAAGGTTCTAGAATAATCTAGAACAGCAGCCCTCAACCTGGGCGATTGTGCTGACAGGCTATACAGCAATGTTTGAAGCTGTATGTTTGTCATGACTGGGAAAAGTCACAGTTACATGGGCCAAGTTGGAGTGTCACTAAGAACCCCAAAATGCACAAGACAGCCCACACCACAGAGAAGCACCCAGCTCACGATGTCCATAGAGCAGAGGGTGACACGGATGACAGCACGGTCACAGCATGGAGGTGCTTCTGAGGCTAAACTGACAGGAGTGCACAGTCTGTGATGCGTGAGGAAGGAAAAGGACTCAGAGAGGAAAGCTCTGAACCAGGAACACTGGGTGGACCAGGCAGACATGGAGGGTGAAACGGCAGCATGCAGAGGGCAAAGACGGACAGGCTGGGCATGTGCGGGAGACTGCGACCGGGCCCGAGGACATTCCACTCGCCCTTGAAACAGACTTGGAAGTATCCGTTCAAGGCACAAGAGGACGAGAATACTCACAGCAAAAAAAGAAAACCACGTGTAGAATTTAAAACTTATTTAAAGGACAAGAATAAAGAAAAGCAAGAAAGGGAAGCTCGAAGGAAAGCAGGCAGCACTTTCAGAAGGCTCCACCGCTAGACTCACAGCCCTGAGAACCTGCTCCACCAACTTGGTTAGCAAAGTATCTACAACAGCAATAACAAAAGCTGTTACTCTTGGTCATCAGATCTTTCATCTCCTCCACTATCACATCGTTGGCCGCTGTCAACAGCTCATATTTGCCGTCTTTACTCCCTGAGGGATTGTACTCAGGAGGTGGGTTGCTGGGGTCTCCGAAGAAGTCTCCGAGCCTGCCGTTCTTCCCAGGATACAAGAATCGACTGAAATAGCAAGGAGAAAAGCCCCGCTGAGCCCTTTTAAGACAGGGTCTCGCCATGCAGTTCAGGCTGGCCTTGAGCTCACTTTGTAGCCCAGGCGGGTCTTGAACTCACAACAATCCTCCTGCCTCAGCCTCCCGAGTGCTGGGATTACAGGCATGCACCACCACACCCGGCCCTACAATCAGCATTAAATTAAGCAGAACATTCAGGCAGAGATGCCTAAAATCTCAGCACTCTTTGAGAGGCTGAGGCAGGAGGATTACAAGTTTCAGCACAACCTGGCCAACTTAGCGAGACCCAACATGGCTCACAGGACTCTGAAGAAGCATCTTGCAGCATGTCCTGACCCTGACAGTAAACACACAGAGGACGCTTCCTCTCTCTTTCTGCAGTGTGGAGCTGGAAGCAGGGCTTCCCGCGAGCACTCTGCCACTGTGCCGCCCGCCAGGCCTGATTGGTTTTGTTAAAGAAAACTTTCCTGTTAAGCTGCTGCTACCTCATCCAGTTTTAAGAAAAATGTACAGTAGGGACTGGAGAAGCAGCCCACCCTCAGGGACCATGGGCACTTCTGCCTGCCAAGGACCCTAATCACTGAGATAACACAGGCCCTCACTGCCTTGCCACACATGATACAGGCCACATGCTAGCCGACAAGTTGCTGCTATTGTGACAAGGCAGTAAGGCAGAAGAGTTGCCTGACAGGGATTGGATACCAGTGAAGCAGACACTCCTCGGAAACCCAACCCAGTCCAAATTCCCTTCCTGTCCACACTCCCCAGGGCCACTGTCCCCAACTCCCACAGGCCAAGCCGAGTGGCAACCTCAGGGAAGTCACTGATCATTGATGAGCTGGCTGGGCTCAAGCACCCATGGGATGAGAAAACCCTGTATGTCTCGAACAGTGGAGTCACAGAGAGCAGTCCCACGGTGGCACCTGAGACGCTCGCAGAGCCAGGCCTGGGTCACCCAACCCACGGTGGCTGCCACTTGTGGTGATGAGAAAGGTTTTTTGGGCACCACAGAGCAGGAGCACGAGCAGCGGAGCCCTGGGTGGCACCCGAAAGCGGCTGTCATACCTCTCGTGAATGTGGCTGGCGATCACGGCCAGCTGGTTGCAGCGGTTCATGAACAGGTGGGCGTTCCCCAGCACCAGCACGGCGTCCACGCACCGGGACAGGGTGAACTGCAGCCAAGCAGACAGGCAGGAAGCAGACACCAGTGAGTCTCGGCCAACACTGTTTTGCGAATCTAGACAATTACTGCTAAACATTTGCTCAGGAGCGCTTCTCTTCCAAAAGCATAAGCGCAAAACACTTGAAAAGGAGTTTTGTAATTTCCTCACAAAAAGCCACTGTCTACCCCTGAGCAGTTCATAGATTTTTTTCTTTTATAAAAATGAGTTTAATATATTTATGTAACTGAGGATCGAGTCCAGGCCCTCACACATGCTAAGCAAGCTTTCTACTGCTGAGCTGTATCCCCAGGCCCCTGCAAGTGTTTGCAGCATAGAATTTAGGGAACAACAAACAAGTCACATCTTCTGTGACAAAAATCACTAACAACATGAAGTCAGATGTGGTGGCACATCCCCATAATCCCAGCTACTCAGGAGGCTGAGGCAGGAGGATAGCAAGTTCAAGGCCAGCATGGGCAACGCAGTGAGACCCTGTCTCAAGAAAATAATTAAAAGCAATAGCCACTTAAAATTGCTCAGAGAGACACAGGAGGGGAAAAAGGGGAAGAAATAGCTGTAAATCTAATGAAACATGTACAGGACTTGATTGATGAAAAATCTAAATAAATGGAGAAATATACTATGTTTGTACATTAGAAAACTTAACACAGTAAAGCTGTCAATTCACCCCAAATCGATATATTTAATATAATCCCTCCCAAAATCCCAGAAAGATTTTTTTTGTAGCTATGGGCAAGTTTATTTGAAAATTTATATGGAAATACAAAGGAATTAGACAGGCTAAAACAATTTTTAAAAAGAATGAAGTGTGGGGGCTGGGGATATAGCTCAGTGGAATAAGCGCCTGCCTGGCAAGCGCAGGGTCCTGAGTTCGATCCCCAGTACCGCCAAAAAGAAAAAAAAAAATTATATTAAAAAAAAAAAAAGAATGAAGTGAGAAGAATCAATGTACAGGCCCAGGTGTAACAGTCAGGCCTGGGGGATCAGCAGAGGGATAGACACAGAGCCACACAGGAGACCCGTTTGATTTTCAACAAAAGAACAGCTGGATGTGGTGGCACATGCCTGTACTCCTAGCACTCAGGAGGCTAAGACAAGAGGATCACATCATTTGAGGCCAACCTGGGCTATATGGTGAGTTTAAAGCCAGCCTAAACTACACAGGGAGACCCTGCCTCAAATTTAAAAACATAAAAACTGGAAAAAAAAATACTTACAAGCCATGTATCCCACAAAGGACTTGTAACTAGAACATACTGCACAGAGACAGGTGGAACAGCAGCTGCCTGCAGCTCAGGGTAGGAGCAACGTCGACTCCAGATAGGGTGAGGGAACTTTCACCTGGTGAAAGGAATGTTCTCATTGGAATTGGGGAGCCAGTTACACATCTTCACTAGTTAGGTAAAAGTCACTGAACCGTACATTACATTGGTTCAATTTTACAATATATAAATTATGTCTCAATAAAGCTTTCTTTTGTTTGTTTTTGAGACAGGGTCTCAATGTATAGCCCAGGCTGACCTTCAACTTGTGCCAAACCTCCTGCCTCAGCCTCCTGAGTGCTAGGATTAGTGTGCGCCACCAGGCTGGGCTAATAAAGCAATAAAAAAAAAAAAAAAAGCAAGAGTCATAAACAAATTAAATCAGAACCACCCAAAGTCCTCCTCAAGCTGTCTTACCTGAGATTCCTTTAATGCTTGCTTCCCCCACCAAATTGGGTTGGTATCAACTACAATGACGAGAAGATTCAACTCATCTTCTGAAAATATTAACAAGAAATAAAATTTTAAATTTAAATTTAAAGAAATAAAATTTAGCCTCACAAAGGGAATGGAAGTCAACAACCCCAGCATGTGCATTAAATTCACTATATCTCATTAAATGTTTACCATTCTACACCCTCTCATTAACAGAAGGCCAAGTTCCTTTGAAGACTTAACTCAGCAGGTCCTTAGCAAGCCCTGTCTGCTGCCTCTCCCACTGCATGTGCCACAAACTCACTACATGCAAACTCCACAATGACAGGGACTTCTGTCTGTTTTGGTTTTTACTTACTGTCAACTCCTAGCACAAAGTGAATGATCAGTAAATCTCTACTAAGTGAACCCCAAGCTCTTGCATTGTATCTGCCTGGTCAGAGACAGAGCCTCTGAATAGCCACCAACAGGTATGCCAGGGGCAAGGCTTCAGCTAGCATCCAGGGAGACAGGAGTCAACGTGGCTGTGTCCAGCCAATCACGAAGCAACAAAGCTGATTGTAGCTAGGAACCAATTGGGTTTTTCTGCATATTTGTGGTTTTTTGAAACAGGGTCTCAGCATACAGTTCAGATTGGTCTTGAAATCACTATGGAGCCCAGGCTGGCCTTGGACTTGCAGTGACTCTCCTGCTTCACCTCCTTTTTTTCTTTTTTCTTTTCTTTTTTTTGTCTTTTTGAGACAGGGTCTCACTATGCAGTTCAGACTGGCCCTAAGCTCACTTTGTAGCCCAGGCTGGTCTCAAACTCCCAAGTGCTGGGATTACAGGCATGTGCCACCACACCCGGCCCCTTATATTAACTATTTTTTTTTCTTTTGGTATTGGAAATTGAACTCATGACCTCAGGCTTGCCAGGCAAGCTCTTATGCCACTGAGCTATATCCCCAGCCCAAAATGAATTTTTCTTTTTTTTTTTTTTTTTTTGTGGTACCGGGGATCAAACTCAGGACCTTGTGCTTCCAAGGCGCTTATGCCACCGAGTTACATCCCCAGCCCTCAGCCTCCCTAATGTTAGGATTACAGGCGTGCACCACTACGCCCAGGTGTTGGTGCTACCTTAGATAAAAGCATATTTTCTAACCCACATTGTTTTAGGCTACATGAAATATGATACATGCTAAGTCCCGTTTTGCAAATGGAAGTAACTTGCCCTGAGTCACACAGACTCTTAGGAAGTGGAGAAGCCAAGCTGCTGATTCTCAGTACCATGCCCTTCATGGCACCCCTGCCTATCCAATGACCCGCAACACAACCGACGCTCAAATCACAGAGCGCTCCCCAGCAGCCGATTTTAGTTGGGTGTTTCCAATTGCTCTTCCCCAGGCCGCCCTCCTGCACCGTGGACTCTGTAAGGAATTTCGGGGCTGGGGATGGAGTTTGGTAGCCAAGCTCTAGCCTAGTACCCACGAGAGGCCCTGGGTTCAATCCCCAGTCCTACGCAAGCAGGAAGAGACGATGCTTTTTTGGTAATCCTAGATTGAAATATGTGTGTAAATCACACAACAAAGTGCCACCCACAGAAACACTTAATAATTGTGTCTGGCACAGGTCTCCCCCAAGTCCCTTCAGCCTCTGGCTTTAATGTCCCATCAGGCCTCGCCCTACAACTGTCAGGACCTTATCACTACCAAAAAGTTGAAGAGACAGTTTTGCTGGTTCCAAGTGTGTACTGAAGGATGAGCAGTGTCCCTCCGAATTTCCTCCTGCTGGTCTCCACCTCATGTTTAGACCAGCAATGCTAGGCCTGACCCAGTCCATTTCTCCACAGCAGCCGAAGTGATTGTTCTCAGTGCTGGGAGCTGAACCCAGGGTCTCACGCATCCTAGGCAAGTGTTCTACCACTCGGCAAAATCTACAGTCCCAAAGTGATATTTTAGCACCGTAAATCAAGCACAACAATTCTTTGCTTAAGACCCTACAATGACTGTATATTACATTAACTATGAAGCGCAAACTTCAAGACCACAAGACCCTGCGCGGCCCAAATGTGGCTAGTTCTTAGTTCATCCCGCCCGCTTCCTCTCTTCAAAACATCAAGGCTTGGGCCAGGCGTGGTGGTGAATGGCTGTTCGAGACCAGCCTGGGCTACATAGTGAGCTCCTGGCCGCCTGAACTGTACAGCAGGAGACCCTGTCTCAAAAAGACAAAAAAAAAAAGACAGACTGGCCACTCGTCTAAACACCAAACGATTCCACCCAACCCTAAGATACAATCTATTTGGCAGGCCCTGGTCCTGCCGCGTCCGTCCAGCCCCGGGTTGGGGCCTATTCTTGCGCTTCCCTCACCGTCAGAGACCATGGCGACTCCCTGCCCTCAAAGCAAAGAGTGCAGCAACCCGAAGAGCGTCCAGAACCCTGCTCACTCCGACGTCCGGCGCTGCCGAGTGACGTAGAGGTTTGGGCCAGCCCCTCCCTGTATCCACGGCCCCGCCTCCAAAGCGCCGGAAGTTGTGTAACGCGCGCGCCGCGCTGTCAGTGGCAGTGGGCGCCGTCGCCCGACTCTCGAATCCGGCTGTTGATTCCGGATCCCCCGGCTTTGCCGTCCGGAGGGCACTATGGACGACAAGGGTAAGCCTGGGCGGGCTAGGACTGCAGAGCTCCTCACAAGGGTCCCCCCAGTGTCGAATGCCTAGGCAGGGATCGACGAAAGTCACTGTCCAAGCTCCGGCTGCTGCCTGCATGTTTCTTCTAGTTAGGCAAATCCCCCTCGCTGCTCCCGTATCGAAGGCCCTGAGAGCATCCGCACGGCCCCCACCCGTACAGGCTCCTGCCGAAACGTGAGGCTTTGGTCGGAGGGCGCAGGCCTCGCGGTCACCATGTCTTCAGACGTGAAGTACAAGCAAGAATCCTTGCCCCGCTGGATCAGTTACTAGAATCAAAAGGCATCTTTGCTGTTCTCATCCACTATGATCATCGAGGTGTTTTATTAAGTAAAAAACAAAAACAAAAAAAGTGCATGTAAAAAAAAATAGAGTAAGTTGGGTGGAATTCATCCGTGTGTGTGTGTTTGAGTAGGTTTGAAGTAGCACAGATTGTCTTGGGGGGTGAATGACTCTTTGGGGTCCTCTCAGAAGTTACTACCAGGTAGAAGAGCACCAATGACTACATTATCTGAGCCCAGGGGCTTAATTTTTATGCCTTGCACACTGATAGCTTCTTAAAATTAATTTACTTTTAAAACAGGTCCTCACAAAGATGCTAAATTGCCCAAGCTAAACTGAAATTTGCAATCCTGCCTCAGCCTTCCATAGGGCTGGGATCAAAGGGGTGCACCACCACACCCCATGGATAACTTCATAAAAATGAGATCTTGCAGAACAGTAAAGTGGTTAAAATTTGTTCACATCAACAATAGGACGGACACTTCTAACTAAATACCCAGAAGAAATAGTATTTCTAAGTGATTTTGCTTCTGAAGGTCAACAGTCATTAAGAAGTTCTCTGCCCTCACATCCTGCTAAATGAATGTGATGAGTCACTTTTCCTTCCTTTTCAGAGATAATTGAATACTTCAAGTCTCAGATAAAAGAGGACCCTGACATGGCCTCAGCAGTGGCTGCCATCCGGACTTTGCTGGAGTTCCTGAAGAGAGATAAAGGTAAAGGTCATCTTTGAACACTCTGGATCTTGGGAAAGTTTTCTGATGATTAGAAATGTAGAAAGTGAGAGATACATTTTGCCTGCATGAGGTGATGCAGCCCAAGTGCCGCTTCTGCCTCCATTTCAAGCGTTTTATCTTGGACAAAGCCTCCACATTATCATCCGAGGTCCCTTCTGTAAATAGGATATGCTTTGAATCAAGAGTGATCATCTAATTTCTATTGCCACATTAACCATGGAGCTTAAGGTGAAATAGTTTAACTTTATAGATGTTTACTGAGCTTCTACCTCACCCAGATCCCGCGCAGCTCTTACAGGGATGTTGCAGGATAAATCCAGGTAGTATGTCATGTGTCATGGTCTCCTGCTAATTCAGCCTCGTACATGTAATCATCTGGGTATAGCAAGACATCATGTTTAGGCCAAGTAATAATAGTTTTTTTAATCTGAAGGGCCACATTTCTAAGTCTACAGCGTCCTCCCACTCTGCTTGCAGTAACGCCCAAACCCCTCGGGCTCCCCCGTGCTGTCCTACAGACCTCACCCGCCTCTGCTGCTTAGTTGCCTTCCCTGCTGTCCTCACTGACATGTGCATCAGCCCTGCTGGCCTCCTGAGGTTTATACCAAACTCATTCCCATCATGGGGTTTGGTTCTGTTACGATCTGTGCCTGGCACCTTCACATCAGGTCTTTATGTGGCTAAGCCCTTTCTTCTCAGGCTCAGTCCTAGCAGCCCTCACCCTGTTACACCACAAGCTCCACCTTCTTCATGGTTCTGTTGCTTTCTGTCCTTATTACAACCCTGATACCCTTGTTTATGGTTGTACAGCAGAGTGCGGCCTCATTCAGTTATGGACTCCACACACCCACAACAGTGTCCCACCGCAGATGCATCTGCTACTTATTCACCTTATGAGTGAATCGTTGAATGACAGACCCAGCACGGGCTATGACACTAAATAAACACCACCTTCCTTACCTGCTCATTGCAGGGGAGACGATCCAGGGCCTGAGAGCAAATCTCACCAATGCCATAGAGACCCTGTGTGGCGTGGACTCCTCAGTGGCCGTGTCCTCTGGCGGGGAGCTCTTCCTCCGCTTCATCAGCCTCACCTCCTTGGAGTACTCTGTAAGCCCCACGTCGCCTCACTTCCCTCCCCACTTCCCTCCTGAATTGCAGCAGCTCCCAGCTGCACCTCCGCCCGCCCTCCTCCTCTTGCTCTTTTCTTCATAGGACTACTCCAAGTGTAAAAAGATCATGATTGAGCGGGGAGAGCTGTTTCTCAGGAGAATATCCCTGTCAAGGAATAAAATCGCAGATCTGTGCCACACGTTCATCAAAGACGGGGCAGTAAGTAGGCCTGTGCTGCACACAGTGATCAGGAGCGAGGGCTTTGGGATCAGCCTGCTGGGGCTGAACTCCTGGCTCTTTTGTCGCTTGTTGGGTAACTGCGGGCTGCTGACTTCACCTCTCTGTGCTGCAGTTTCCTCATCTGTGAATAGGGGGAGCAATAAGGGTTGTTGCTAGGGTAACATGAGATGGGAAACAAGGGATCAGTGCTCTGTAAGTGCAGATGGAGTCATTGTAGCTGCTTGTCACTGTACCCTGGGACAGGGCAGGGGATGAACTGAGCATAGAGCACTTGTCTAGCAAGATGTCCTTTAAAAGAAGTGGTTTTCAGATTAGCTGTGTAATTCGTTCAGTCCACACAGACCAGCTCTTTTCACTGGTTAACACCCAGCATCCTCCCAGCAATGGTTGCCACTGGATGGAGATTTCCTTGTAACTTTATTTCTGACACTCTTACAGCAGGGCAGAGCTGCCAAGCATAGCGAGGAAGGGCAAGAGCTGCAAGTGCAGCCATGCTCCTGGCACGGGGTGATAAAACTCTGGTGACATCCCTCCCAGTGCCAGCTCAGCTCCTACTCACCATAAAAGTATTAACTTGCTTCTTGACTCTTACCTCTTCTCTTTTATTGTACCCTTCTGAGTCTTTGGAGTACCTTACTAAATAAGTGACAGACGTGGGTGTGGTAGGGCACAGCTATAATCCCAGCGCTCTGCAAGGCTGAGGCAAGAGGATCCCAAAGCTCAGTCCAGCTTGGGTAATTTAGAAAGACCCCATCTCAGAATAAAAAAGGCTGGAAATGTAGCTTAGTAGAAAATCCCTCAGTTCAACTTTCCATACTGCCCCAAAAAAACCTTTTTCAATTTGATTTAGTTGGTGGTATTTTTTTGGTTTTGGTGCTAGGAATCAAACTCAAAACCTGTGCTTGCCAGGTAAGCACTGTACCACTGAGCTATATCCCCAGCTCCCGTGCTTTTTCAGCTTGAAATTCAATGTCCTATCAAGGACCCTTTCTAATTCTGGTTGATCTGTGTGAAGGCACACGGAGGCGTAGGGTGCCAGGAACCTGGCTTACAGGGCTGACTGCTCATCCACTGACCAAGCTCTCTCATCTGCAGCGAATCTTGACTCATGCCTGCTCCAGAGTGGTCCTTCGAGTCCTGGAAGCAGCCGTGGCAGCCAAGAAGCGCTTCCACGTGTACATCACGGAGTCCCAGCCTGACCTGTCAGGGCAAGTATCCTCCCACTCACTTCCGGCTGCCAGGGATGCTGTGGACCCGATGAGGGGAGGACCCATCCTGCAGGGGCAGAGTGCCCCGTTCCTGTTCCTTGGGGATAGTAACACACACCAGGGTTCAGTTGTGTTTAAGGAATTAAATCAGAACAACAGGAAGTTATGTTGATGTCAATTGCCCATTGAGAAGTAGGCAGTGCACGGGACACAGTAAAAGCCAGGCTTTCTCCTTTTTTCCTGACTCTGTGTCTCCTGCCAAGTCCCTAAAGTATAATTTTCTGGAAATTCGTGCTTTTTTTTCCAGAGAGCCCCAGTCCTCTCCTTAGCCTGGAGCCTTCATACATTCATGTATACTGAGTTTCAAGCTAACATGTTTATTGCCATCTAAATTAAGTGACTCGTCAGACATCACACGGGACTTTCTTGGCCTTTGTCTCATGTTCTCAAAATATCATCTTCAGTAAGAAAATGGCCAAAGCCCTCTGCCACCTCAACGTCCCTGTCACTGTGGTGCTGGATGCCGCTGTTGGGTAAGTGCCTTTGTGTCCTGGCCACACTGGCCTGTCCTGCCCACCCTGGGGCTGGCACCAAGGGGGAATTTAAATTGCAGAGTTGAGGCCCATCCTAACTGCCATGGGTGCCTCTTCGTCCCAGCTGCCCTGGCCAGCACGCTGGTTACGTGAGGCCACGATGGTGCACGTGAAACATGGGTGCTGGCAGGGAGGGGCTGTGTCCGTGAGTGTCAGTCTGTTTGAAGAATAAGATGCCAAGGTCATGATAGGGTTAGCAGTAGGGTGACCTGTGCCCCTTTAGTTCCTGTCAACTTGAACCACTGGGCATACATGCATGACTGTCCCATGGGGTGGCCTGTACTACCCGGTGCGACTGTCCCCTGCTGCCCGATAGGACAGTCACACATGTGTATGGGACAGTTATGCATGCACCACTGATGCCTCAAAGCCTCCCAGCAGAGAGATTAGTAATGACAGCCCTGCCACAAACAGGCCCCGGCCGTGGGCTGTGCTCAGAACCCAGACAGCCTCTCTCCTGACACCAGAGCCTCATGTCCTTGAGCTGTCCAAGTGTCTCACAGGAGAAAACAGTGCCCTGAGCCACTTGGAAAGAAAACAGATAGCGAAGGAAGTTAGACTAGATTCTAAGACTAAGACTAAGCATTTAAAAGCTGGGTATCAGGGCCAGGGATATAGCTCAGCGGCACAAGCGCCTGCCTGGCAAATGCAAGGTCCTGAGTTCAATCCCCAGTACAAAAAACAAAAACAAAACAAACAAACAAAAAGAAGCTAGGTGTCGGTGGTCTGTAATCCCAGCACAGGAGGACCACTACAAATTCGAGGCCAGCCTGAACTACATAGCAAGACCATGTCTCAAAAAAAAAAAGACTATGCATTTTGAGTAGTTCACACACTGGTCATTTTAAAAGGAAAATTGTCTTTACGCTATTAGAAAGATTTTTGTTTTCCTCCTGGTACTGGGGATTGAACCAGGACCTTTCTATTGAGCTGTATTCCTAGCCCTTTCTTATTTTGAGACAAGATACCAAGTTGCCCAGGCTGGGCTTGAATCTGCAGTCTTCCTGGCTCCACCTTCCAGAGTGCTGGGAGGTCACACATGTAACATCCAATGCCACACTTGACAAGAAAGAGTCTTAAACTGAGTCACACTTGATTCCAGCTCCTGATAACCTCAGGCTTTCAAAGTTTAGTTGTATTTGTCTGGAAGTAGAACAGCAGCTAGTGCATCCCACACTGGTGCCGCTGAGGGCTGTCACTCAGCTCTGGCTCCAGACATGAAAACGTGCACACGCACTAGGTTCCAGCATGAAGTTTCTGTCAAAGCATGAGGTCATGATCAAAAAAAGATCTTTGGCTGGGCACGGTGGTGTGCACGCCTGTAATCCCCACACTCAGGAGGCTGAGGCAGGATCATTGTGAGTTCGAGACCAGCCTGAACTACAGGCTACAAAGTGAGTTCAAGACCAGGCTGAACTGCACAGTGAGACACTATCTCCAAAAAAACGTATTTTTTAAACTGCTGTGTCTTCTTACCTAATCTCTGAGTCTTGATTCTTCATTTTGTTTGCATTTCCCAGCTACATCATGGAGAAAGCAGATCTGGTCATCGTGGGCGCAGAAGGCGTGGTTGAGAACGGAGGCATCATTAACAAGGTGGGCAGCTTGGTGCTTGGTACCAGGCGACGGCGCTGTGCTTCCTCTCTCCTCCTGACCACCCTGGGCATCGCCGGGCCACTGCTCTGGCAGCTGAACTCTGGCCAAATCTCCTTCTTTGGAGACTGAGCTTTTTTGTTGTTATCAGGAATTGAAATCAGGACCTTGCACTTGCCAGGCAGGCACTATGCTAGTGAGCTATATCCCTGGTCCTGAGCTTTATAAATTAAGTCTGTGCAATTCATATTTACACAAAATGAGCTTTAATTGGAAATGGGATTTAGTATTTCATTTTAATTAAACATATTTGACTTTATTGTATTTCATTACAACTTCTATAATTATTGCTTAATATGGAAGTTTCATGAAATAATGTTTAATTATGGTAGAGTTATGTATAACATACAACTTGCTATTTTAACTGTTTTAAGCATACAGCTAAGGGCAGTGAGTACCGTACACACAGTCACGCTGGTGTGACAGCTGTTCAGAAAACTTCTCACCCAGTGAGCACAAACTCTTCATTCTCCTACCCCCCAGTGCCTGCCACCTCTAATCTGCTCTCTGATTGTGCCTCCTCTGGGTATGGATCCTCACATAATAAGATTCATGGTCAGGCATAGTGGTCCACATCTGTAACCCCAGCACTCTGGGAGGCTGAGGAAGGCGGATCACAGGTTTAAGGCCAGCCTAGGCAAGTTAGCAAGACCCTGTCTCAAAATAAAAAGTAGGGGCTGGGGATATAGCTCAGTGGAGTAAGTGCCTGCCTGGCAAGTGCAAGGTCCTGAGTTCAGTCCTCAAGACTGCAAAAAAATAAAGTAAAAAAGGCTGAGCTGTAGCTCCATGGTAGAACACGTGCTTGCCTAGCATGTGCAAGGCCCTCAGTTAAGTCCCTAGGACAGCAGCAAATGAAGTTGTAGCATGCTTAGCTTTTTGAGTTAGACCCACTTCCCCAGCAGCTCAGTGTCCACACAGTGTGGGTGCATCAGGGCACTGCTTACTCCCCACCAAGTGTCCATGTACAGACCAACCACGCCATGGCAGCTCGCACTCCCGAGGGTCACCTGGGTCGTCCCCTGCTGTGGCTTTTGCAGGCTCACCCTGTGCACACCCGTGAACATGAATCAGAGTCCCTAGGATGTGAGAACTGCTATGGTTTTAATCATACTTCCCTGGTAACCAGTGGTCCCAGACAGCTTTCCCATACCCAAGAGCCCTTTATGCATCTTTTTTTTTTTCTTTATGAATCTTTGGAGCAACATTTCCAAAGGTCCTAATTCCAAAGCCAGAATTGTATTATGTTGATTTCTAAACTGTCACTTACGCTTCCCAGTGTCATGAGCTCACCGTTTTCCACGTTCCCTGACCCCTAGATTGGAACCAACCAGATGGCCGTGTGTGCCAAGGCGCAGAACAAGCCCTTTTACGTGGTTGCGGAAAGCTTCAAGTTCGTGCGGCTCTTCCCACTGAACCAGCAGGACGTCCCTGACAAGTTCAAGGCAAGTTCTACTGGGGTAGCAGTGCTTGAGTCCCTGCAAAACTGCAATACTCAGAATGTTCCAGTAAGTTCTTCACTTCCCGCTGCCGTTTTCTGCCATGCATGGGATAAGTTCCTCATGAATATGAGCAGTGCCCCGTGCGGGCTGTGGCAGGCAGAGAAGCTGGCAGTGCAGTCCCTGTTTTGTCACATGCTAGCTGGGCCCAACTCCCAACTCCACCATGAACCTGCCTGTCCTGTCACCATGTCCACTGAACCTGAGCTTCCTTAGCCATAGCATGGGGGCAACTGACAGGAAGAGGCCTTCATCCTTGCCAGGGGTGTGGCCCGATGTCTGGCACACAGCGGCCCTCTCCAGGTCCAGAGGGGTCCACCCAGCACTCCCAAGGGTCACTGGTTCTACTGCATCCTCGGCCACATCTGCCATGTGGCCCACAGAGGCCATGTGCCCACCCACAGAAGCCGCCTTCCCCACCCTGTGGCCAGGGCCAGGCCCTGCCCAGTGCAGAGCACAGCAGCTGACACAGGTGCTTCTCCTCCCTGCAGTACAAGGCAGACACTCTGAAGTCCGTGCAGGCTGTGCAGGACCTGAAGGAAGAGCACCCGTGGGTGGACTACACATCCCCGTCCCTAATCACCCTGCTGTTCACAGACCTGGGCGTACTCACACCCTCAGCAGTCAGCGACGAGCTCATCAAGCTCTACCTCTAGCCGCTCCCGCCCTGAGTCTGGCGGCCACGTCTCCACTGAGCGTGCAACAAAGCTCAGCTTGTTTTTAATGGAGGTTTATGGACAAAGGTAAATCATAAATCCTGGAGTATCTTTTTTACTCGTGGCTCAGTCCCATCAAAAATTTGTTCTAAATCCAAACCTAAACCTTCTTAGTTTCTACAAACTTGTAGCTCCTGTCCTTTTCCAGAAACTCAAGTTAGGCTGTAGACTCCCTGGCTGACAGAGGCCTGTGTCCACCTCCCTTCCTGTCTTGCACACCTCACTGACTGGCTGAAAGCATCCACGGAAGAAACATACTGCAAACGAAGTCCCATCTAGAGCCGCCCTCTGCTGTGCCAGGCCCTCTGCTGCAGTGACGAACAGCAGCCAGGATACTAAACGCAGTGCCTCAAAACGAGGGCAGGAGACCTGGGAACTGCAGCAGGATCTAGCCAGGTGGTGTAAGCTATGAGGCCTTGGAGGCTGGCAGGAGCATGGCTCACACCACTCTCCTCCTAGAATATTCGTAAACCTGGAGTCTGTATGTGGAAAAGATGGCAATTTCCTTTAAACATGTTGGGTCCTGAAGAGCTTTTTAAAATTAGACTTGGGGACAAATTGAGGATCTTTACAAATAAATTGTCTGGAAGGTTTTGATATGGCACAGCCTCACTACTGCAGGCTCTCTTCAGGCCCTGGACCTTGCCCTTGGCACAAACCCTCACTGGTGGCTTCCACTGGAGCCGTGTGGTTCATCCACAGGAGGCCTAAGCAACACTGCCACTGGGCATGTCTGGGCAGCTTCCTATTTCTCAGGTGCTCACCAGTGAACAGCACTGGGGTGGTTCTCAAAAAAAAAAAAAAAACGCTGGTCAGGCATGGTCTTCCCAGCACTTGGGAGGCTGAAGCAGGATCACTATAAGTTCAAGGCCAACCTGAACTGCACAGTGAGACCCTGTCAAAAAAAAAGAAATAAATAAAAAAAAAACCTTGCACTTTTGCTACTTGGTAGATGCTCTGTGCAGGAGGTCAAGGGTCAAGTGAAGCCCAGGAGATGGGGTCAGGGACCTGAAAACTTCTAGGAACTTAGTCAGGTGTACATCGGTGTCTTTATGTTGAATAAGTATAAAGTAATCCCAGGAAAAAAATGCTCTTTAATTTAGGTTACCGTCAAAGTCATGTTACATTTCCTTCTTAGACATCTTCAGGTCTGACATTTTCACAAAGCAGTCACCAGGGTGAGGCGCTCACAGTGCCAGCTGCAGGGACCGCTGCTCCCTGCTGTGTCCCAAAGCTGTGACCTGTCAAGGCACATGGCATTGTGCCCCAGCACAGGCGTGTCCCCCGCATTCCACCTGAGGTGCTAGAATCAGCAGTCATCTTCAGGCTCGGACAGCCCGGGGTCTCCTGTCCCAGGTGCTCTCTTGCCACTCATCAGCAACCCCTTCTCAAATTCATCTTCAGTAATTTTGCCCTTTTTAAGCTTTTTCAAAAGTCTTGTGTCATTAAGAAGTTCCTCCATGTCCTCATCTTCGATGTCAGACCCCTGTGTGCAGTAGAAACCACCAGATCACTGAATCTCAGCCCCGGTGCGCGAGCGCAGGCTGCGGTTTGTGCCTCCTGTGCCTCAAGTTCCCGCCCCACAGTACAGAACCCCACAGCCTTGCCCTGCACCTGCTTAGACATTCACTGCAGTGATGTCTGTTCTGGGATTTTCGCTTTTTCATTTTATTTTGAGACAGGGTGTCGTTACGCAGTTCAGGCTGGCCTTGAACTTGCAACGATCCTCCTGCCTCAGTCCCCAGAGTGCTGGGATTACAGGCATGCGCCACACTCCCCAGCTTGTTCTAAATTTAACTAATAAAGAAAACTGTAAACTTTACCTCTTCCCTTTTCCTTTTCTCACTCATTTTTTTCTTTCTTTCCTTTTTGGCCTTCTGCTTTGACCAAGCTTTATTTTTTATGAATTTCCTTCTGCCTTGGTTTTCTGTTTTCTCTGTTCTTTGCTGCTCCAGGAGTTTCTGCCTCTGTTTCTCCCTGGCTTTGTCTTTGAATGGAATCGTGTCTGTGTTAATATCCACAGGCATGAAATCTGGAAACTGCTTGCCTTTCAGTTCTGGCATCCTGGGCATCCTCAGCAGGGCAAAACCTCGAGCAAGACTAGCAAAATCAAGATCTAATTAAACCAAAATATCAGAGTTAGCACACCCGAAAGACAGGGTCAGGAATCAACAATGGAAGATTCCTCAGAATTGCATCTTTTCTAACTTAATGGGTTCATCTTAAGAGTAAAATTAATTCCATTTCTACCAAGTCAAAAGGAACCGGTAGCCAGTGGCCAGTTTGTGTCTACTCAAAGCCTAGGAAGACATCCTCTTAAAACATGTGAAAACATCAATCAGTGCCACTGATTGGTGAAGCAGTTTCCCTCGGTGATGCAGTTGGGTGAGAGGAACAGCCCTGTGAGGGAAGCGTGACTCACCCTTCAGCCGGAAGATGAGGCTGCACTCGTGTTTGGCGTAGGCCTGGATGTGGGACACAAAGGCCCTCATGCCCTTCTCAAACATGGCTCTGTCAGCCAGGGCCAGGGCCTTGAGCTTCGGCAGCAGGTCCACCGCATTCCCCTGGGGCCGCATCTCCTGCAGCGGGCACTGCACACAACACATGCTCACCACCTTCCCTGCTCCCTGCACCGCACCCCCAGCTCACCCCAAGTGGCCAGCACCCAGAAAACTGAGGCAAAACAAAGTCTATATCCAAACCCAGCATTTTTCTTAGTGTAAAAGTGTTCTAAGTAAAACTTGAAAATGCAATTTCTCATTGTGACCCTTGCCCACAATGGCTGCCACCTACAGCCTTGTGCCCTGCTGAGCCATCCTGAGAACTGGAGAAGGGTGTTCCATGCAAAGCGAGGAGCCCTTACTTTCTGGTTAATGGCGAGGAAACTGACATACGCTTCTTCCATGGGCAGCAGGAACACAAGGGCACTGCCACTGTGGCCAATGCGGGCTGTGCGGCCGCAGCGATGCACAAAGGCACTGTGGGGACACAGGTGGGAGCCAGCGCCCCCGAGGAGAAGGTGAGCAGGGCCCCATAGGACCACCAGACCCTTGGCTCAGTGCTGCCCTGGCCACTGACCAGCAGGAGAAACAGGACAGACAGGACTCAGAGATGCTAACTTGTAACTCAAAGTGCCCCTTGACCAAAACCACTACCTTCCTCTCTGAGCAGACAAGAAGCAATGGAAAGTATAAAAATGAAGGGCCTGTAACTCCCAAGTGGTGTGCTGGGGGGGGGGGGCACAGGTGCTCCCCTACACCAGGAAGCCTCTCTTAGGAATATGTCCGTCCTTTGGGGAAACCACAGCAATCTCCACATCTGGTGTTCTCACTTAATCGTCTATTGTCCATTCTCACTTAATCGTCTATTGTCCATTTTGGCAGCAACTTTCAGTTTCTGAAAGTAGCTTTCATTGCTGCAATGTGACCTTGTTACTGACATAGCCACCACCGCGCCCCCCCCAATGGGCCCACTCCCTACTTTCACCATAGAAACGGCTTTGAACATGCCAGGTTGCTACTTGCCCAGAAAGACGGGGCCCTGCACTGCGCGCCTACCTTGGCTCCGCACCTACCTTGCGTTGCTGGGAGGGTCATACTGCAAAACCCAGTTGACTTCAGGAATGTCGATTCCCCTGGCCATCACATCCGTGCACACCAAAATCCCACTGCAAGAGAAAGCTGCTGAGTACATGGACACCACCTCCACAGCTTCGAGATCCCTGCCTCAACAAGGCTCTCATTTCTCGTGGAAGCAATTCTGACTGATGGCGTTTTTCCATTTTTGTATTGTCCCAGGAATCTCCAAGAGTTTACAAGTTCCCAATCTATAAACAGGCAGTGGGGAAACAGTAAAAGATTATTTGTAATTTATTTCCACTGGAAAAACACAAGTGAACGGTGACAGGCCTAACCCTCAACAACTACCTCGGGATAGGTGATGCTTTCACTCCTCAGCCAAGGAACTGTGTCACTGGGCCATAGAGGGGGCTTTTGTGTGACTGCACTATGACTGATAGAAAGTGATAACTTTCACAAAATGAAGCTGTGGTCACCGGGACCCCCAGTTCCCTGCTACATGGTCACCACCCTGACTACCTATAGGTGGTTTCATGCAGGGGGACAAACTGACCAAAACTTCTGCTGGCTGAGCCCCGGGCTGGGGGCTGGGGGCTGGGGGCTGGGAGTGCATGTGAACCAGGTGCTCCTGTCCATGAGGTCTATAGTTGGGAAGGGACGGAAGTGGCCCTAGCCAAACGCAGAGGGCACCGGGGTAGGAATGGGAACTCCACTTCTACAGAGAAGACATGGAAAGGGCATGAGGTGGAAGAGGCTCGGTGCCAGGAAAGGTGCAGGGTCCAGAGTGACAGCTGGCTCACCTCTGCAGCTTGCGGAAGTCCATGAAGATCTGGTTGCGCTTGTATTTCATCTTCCCATGAATGCACATGATCCTCACACCCTTCACCAGGGCCTCCAGGGCCTTCCCATAGTATTCCACACAGGCGCAGGTGCTGTGGGGGGCAGGGGCTCAGTCCTACAGCTGGGGAAGGCAGTGGCCAGCCACAGATGTCGGGAGAGGACCAATGGCAGAGCCTCTTGGGAGAATGAGGGGCAGAATAACTACAAAGACATCCGTAACTAAGATCCAGGCCGGAAACCTCAGCCAATGAAAGGCCAACCTTTTGGCAAAAGTCTTTCAACATGCATCAAAACTCTGAGGATGTAGCCCACCGTCTAAACATGTTGAAGCAGTCGCCCAGGTATAGTGGTGAACGCCTGTAATCCCCACTGTCAGGAGGCTGAGGCAGTGCGATCACTGTGAGTTTGAGGCCAGCCCGGGCCACATAGTGAGACTCTATCTCATAAAACAAAGATTTCATAAATATCCCTGCTTTTTTTTTTTTTCTTGTGGTACTAGGGGTCGAACTCAGGATGTAGCACTTGCCAGGCAGGTGCTTATTCCACTGAGCTATATCCCCAGCCCTATCCCTGCTTTCCTCATGGAGAAACACTTCTCAATTAGCAGGACTCCTAAGGGCTCAGCAAATACCCAGCTCTGACCAAGTACATCCTCTTCCCAAGGTAACTCTAACGGGCTGAGTCTACTGAGGACACAAGGGGGGCTGGAGCAGGGTCATCTCGCAAAGACTGCCCCAGAGAGATGGCCCAGGAACTTCCGCCACAGCAGTCTGCCCAGGTCAGGCGCTCAGCTTTCTTTAAGCATCTGAGTGGTTTACCCAGCAGCCTGCTGCTAAAACTCCAGTGGGAGGAATCCACATCCTTTGACAGCTGAAGGAAGTGCAGGTCACCAAGAGCGGATGGGAGCTTCCCACCACACAGGCCATGGGGCTCCTATTCCAACTCCCACTTGAAGCGCCTCACGGGGCCATTGTTCTTTGTTGTTTTCCACAAGGTACGTGAGTGTACACTAAGGTGGTGGCTGCAACCCTTAGTTCTTTAAGTACATGTTTGCAGTACATAATGACAATATTCATTGACAACCCAGCTCTTAAAAGTAGTCTGAAGGGCTTGCAAATCAGCTTAATGGTCTCAGCCAGAATTTTAAGTTAGAAAACACCAGCCCACCCACCCAGCAGAGTGCAGCTCTGTGACCTCTGCTTCATCTGCGTGGGCACTCACGTGAGCACCCGCTTTTACTGCTTCCTGTGGGTTGGGGCCCACACAGCTAGTGCATTTTACTGATAGAGAGATGGATAGAAAAACACATAAAAATCTTCGACACTCCCAGAAACCAACACAGGTGTATTCAGAGGAGAGGAGGAATGACCCAACCCAAGAATGTGTGTGGCGCTTCTTGCTTTGTGACCACAGGAAACCCCACAGACCAACGGGGACAACCCAGCCACTTCCTTCAGCCAGAGTCAGTGAGGGCAGAGCCACTCCTGAGGAAGCTCTCTGCCTTCTGATCAAAAGGACAAAGACACCACGAGCAGGGCCCTCCTCCCAGCTCCCACAGTGCCTGACACCGCCCCAGTGTGGACCCCAGGCCACTCTAGGAATGCAGAGGCGCACAGCAGAGGCCAAGACAGCTGCAGAGACGGATGCTGATAGCGAAGCCGTGTCAGACCTGTCAGGCCTGCCTTCTGACCTCTACAGGAGAATCCAAATCCCTCTGCTCTGAACCACAGGAGCTGGGCCTTCAGTTACCTGCAGCCCAACGCAGCCTGAGGCCCCTCTGCCCAGAACTGAGACCCCAGGACTGCGACCCCCAGCACACTCTAGGGGATGGTCCCCAGCCTCCCTAACTGGAGTCCAGAGCAGTTACCTGAAAAAGACCAAGTGTTTTTCCTGCTTGTGATTCTGAAGAAAATGTACCAGCTGATTGAACTTCTCATCTGCCTTACACATCTATAACAAAAGAGGAAAAATTGTTAAAACACTTTAAAAAATCAATAAACCCTATAACTACTCTCAGCCTGTCAGTGTGACGAAATCCCATCTGCTCCAGAACAGGTCAGACTGATGATCAATGTGTTTGGCTGCTGACTGTGATGTTAATTAAGTCACAAGGTCATAAAACCCCAACTCCAACACTCCTCAGTGACCCTGCCAGCCGCAGCTCCAGGGGACAAATGCAGGTTCAGGCCCAGCACACTCTGCCCCAGTGGGTCAGGTGGTGGAGGATGGCGTGTGACCCATGAACTCCTGGGAGAGGCCACGGCCAGGCCCAAGGTCACCATTCGAGGTGAGCACGGCCATCCAGAAAGGCGGGTCGGCCACTCCCCGGGGACCTGTGGACACAGAGCCCACTGTCTCTTCACTATCACTCACACCTCCGTCCCTGACTGGAGACGCTGAAGGCACCTGAGCAGTCCCTGGGCTTCTGCAGAACTAAGTCTCCACTTGGAGTGCTCTCGTGTACTTCACCTTCTCTAAATGCAGTCACACAGCAAATGCAAAAGCCAAAGGCCACAGTGGGGTCTGCAGTGTCTCAGCACTGACACTTGCTGAGTCCTGAGCACCAGCCTAAACCACCCCAGGAAGTGGCGCCACAGCACACTCACAGGTGGTGACAATTAGTATAGCCAGTGACTCCAGCGGGGATAGCATCGTAAACACCTCTTGCTCCAGAGAAGCTTTCCGCATGCTCTAGGCAGGTGCCTAAAGGGCAGTTTCTGATCTTCAAGCTTTCTATGCAGCAGCCTCCTCCACCGCCCACCCACAGCCACACGTCCCACCATGCTACATGGGCCCCTCTGTGCAAACAGCCATGCTCAGGGCCTAGAAAGAAGCCCACCCCAGGGATGGGGGTCTCAATGGCACACAAGCCCTGGCTGAGCCCAGCAATGGAGGACAGGACATTGCTGACTTCATGACTAAGCCATCAACTCCCCCAAACCTGCCCACTGCCTCAAAAGGACAGCGAAGCACAGCAAGGATTGACAGTCACAGACCTAGTGGGCTCAGGGGCATCTGCCCACATCTCCAGCATGGTCTGTCAAGCTGCACCCTGGTGACAAAAGTGCCACCAAAGTGGGATGTGGTGGTGCACGCCTGTAATCTCAGCACTCGGGAGGCAGAGGCAGGAGGATGGTTGCAAGTTTGAGACCAGCCTGGGCTACAAAGTAAGCTCAAGGTCAGCTTGAACTGCACAGTGAGACCCTGTCTTAAAAAGACCAAAAAAAAAAAAGCCACTTGACACTTCAAAGCCACAGCACTGACCGCACAACCACACAGGTGTGATACAAATGTCTGATCTGCTGGGCCTGGAGGTTCAGAGGTGCTGTCCTAAGACAGCACTCACCTGCCATTCAGACTGTGTGTCCTAGCTCTGTCCCTCAGCCCTGTGCCTCAAGGTTGTATTTTATAGACCCACCTTCCTAGTGACTCCATCAGACCCCGAGAACACGGCCCGCCCCAGTGCCTACCAGGTAGTAGTTCTGCAGCCGCGAGGGCGTCTTCTGGGTGCTGCTGGCTGCTACGCCCTTCTCCTTCACTGAGATGCGCACAGGGTTACGGAGCCCAGCACGCACCAGGTTCTCCACCTCCTGTGTCTGTGTGGCCGAGAAAAGGCCTGTTCTCCTCTGCTTTGGCAGGAGCTCCAGGATGCTGTTGATGCTGCGAAACAACAGCATGTGCTTAAGCCCTCGCCTAACAGCAGTCAACACAAAGCGCTAAATAGATATTTTAAAAGACTGCAATACAGAGTGTGGCAGTGCACATCTGTAATCCCAGCACTTGAGAGACCAAGGCAGGAAGATCGCCTCAAGTTCCAGGTTAGCCTGGATGGCACAGTGAGTTCACAGCCAGCCTGAACTAACAGCAAGACCCTGCCTCAAAAAACAACGATGAAAAGACGGGAAGAGAAGCCAACAAAATAGTTAACAGTGGTGGAAATGAAGTTATAAGCCAAGAAGTGCCATGGGGGAGAGGCACAAATAGAAGACGGGGGAGAGGCACAAATAGAAGACAGTGAAATGAAGAACTTTTGAGACTAAAACCTGCTGCACCTTAGACTTTTGAGTCCATTACACGGTATGTGAATGATACCCCCCAAAAAGCTGTTCATTAAAGAACAGAAACTTGAAGGAAAACACAGTGTAAGATCAAAGCTAGAACTGGAAGTAAATGATGACAGAATCTGAAGGCCTGAGCTACCTGGTGATCTGAAATTCCAGTGTAGAATGAAAGTAGTCCTGAAGCAATAAAGGAATTCACTTTGCTTTTCCACCAGTACCACTGGCCCACACCAATGGGGCCCAAAATTTAGTACCTGGCCTCAAATCCCATGTCCAAAAGTCTGTCTGCTTCGTCTAACACCAGAACATCCAGGGCCCGCACACAGCTGGCCAGGTCCAAGCCTTCTGCCTTCCTCCGGAACATGTCCTCCAGGCGGCCTGGTGTCGCCACAATGATGTTCCCTCTTTGGGAAGAAAGGTAACATTTGCCACACAATGGAACTTAAGAATAACGGTTATTTCCAAAATAGCAAGTTTCATAGCCCACAAAGCTGTCTCATCTCAGTGAAGAGGAAGGCGGCCAGGAGGGGGCACAGCACGTTGCAGAGCAGGGGAGCAAAGGCTGCAGGGGTCACAACTGGATTCCCGCATGGAAGAGGAGCTGGGAAGCATGCACCAGGCAGTGGAAAGGAGCCAGCAGAGCTCCCAGGGGTCAGAGGTGGGGCTAAGATGCCCTGGTGCTGCCCCACGTCTCACATGGACTCTGCTAGGGCTCTAAGCCCACAGCAGGGCCAGCAAGGAACCACAAGAAGCAAGCTCACCCTTGTCGCCTGAACCTCTCAACATCTTCTCCAGGGTTCCTGCCTCCAATCCAAAGAATCTGGCTAAAACAAGAAGTGGACTCTGAGGAATCAGGCCGGACAACGGCCCAGGGCAGTTGGGGACCAGCGTCTAGCTCACCTGAACTGGGGGAAGGGCTTCGTGAAGTGGGACAGGACCTCATCGATCTGAATGGCCAGCTCCCGAGTGGGGGTGATGATGATGGCCCCCACCTGCCCACGGGGAAGGGTGTGGTCAGTGCGGCAGGGGAAGACTGCACAAGCCTGCACCCCATCCTAGGACTAGTGCCCAGGGAAACAGCAGTTGCTGGGCTTTCATAGAGCACTGGGTCACAGCACTCATCAGCAGCTCTGAATTCCTGTCACTTGTCATTCTGTATGTGACCACTGAATTAGTGAGTTCAGAACCACTGGTCCTGGAGAAGCACAGGGTCAGTTCCCGCAGGTCTCTGGGCACATCAGCATCAATTAACCAATGCCTTATTCTATGGATGCTTGCTTTAAACACATCTTATTTACTGTTTACCACTGATTTGTGCACTGAACTCAGGACCAACAGCTACATGGCTGGAACCTGAAAGAAGTTTATCTAATACTTTCAGTACAAAAAAACACTAAGGGGCCATTTCAACAGCAAAATCAGCAAGAAAGGCCCAGAAACGTACAGAGCCAGGCACTAAGCAGATAGTGAAAAGGGTCCCCGCCGAGGGGAAACCAAAGAGTGCTCTCAGCCCAGGTCCCCGGATGACCACAGAGGCAAATGTGAAAACACAGAACCCACAAATAATAAAGACCAATTGTCATTTACTTTTTCAGTTTTGAGCGGCACCTTCCCCGGGTGTGAATCCTCTGATGACCAAGAGACAACAAATCATGTTGGTGACTCACCTGACTCTTCTTTAACTTCTCCTCCCTTCTTAGAAGAATTTCCAGGATGGGGATGACAAAGGCAAGGGTTTTGCCACTACCTGTGACCTGCACAGGGGAGATGGTTTCGCTTTGCTCCCACCCCGGCCCCCTGGAAGGCCTGTGGGACAGGCTGACTCGCACTCACCGCTTCAGCAGCTACATCTTTGTTCTTCATGAACAGAGGGATGGTTGCAGACTGGGGAGAGATTGCATGGCACGGGTTAAAGAAGCCACCAATTCACAGTGACACCCGCACCCCAGGGGCAATGTGCGGCTGATGGGACCCGAGGAACCAAGGCACCCAGCTCTGCGTGTGATGGTGTCTTCCAGCTCTATATTTGCAGAACAATGACTCAAATATACTCTCTCAGCTAACATACCACAGAGGGCCTCTAGGTCTCACAAGAAGACGGTCCCTTTGGTGTCACGGACTGAAGCAACTAAAGCCAAAGCAGATTCAGGGCTGGGCCCAGAGGTCACTCCTGGAGGACTCTGCTCCGGGTCCCCAAAGTCTGCACCTCCCCCTTCACAGCACAGGGCACACTATTCCAAACCCTCTGTGGGCCAAATCCCAAATGTGTGACTTCTGTCTCCTCTCCACCCAAGAAAGGGCTACAGATATTTTTGATGATCAAAGCTCAGGGTGAGCCGGGCATAGTGGAACACTCCTATCATTCCAGCACTCAGGAGGCAGAGGCAGGAGCATCACAAATTTGAGACCAGCTACACAGAAAAGACCCTATCTCAACTCAGCAAAACAAAACCCAGGTGAAAAAGTGACAGGCCCCTGCCGGACAGAGTCCAGGGACATTGAAAAATACCCTAGACTACCCAAGACAGGTCTATAACAAAGAATTTTTCACTCCACATGTCAACAGTACCCAGGCTGAGGATACCACCCTGTTGTCCAATAGAACTATAATGTGAATCACATCCGTATTTTTGAACTTCACAGTAACAAGCTGGTGCGGTGTAATCCCAGCTCTTTGGGAGGCTGAGGCAGGAGCACTGCCCTAAATTCAAGAGGCCCTGTCTCAAAAAACAAAAACAAAAGATATAGCAGCTATTAAAAAAAGAAATGAATGGGGGCTAGGGATATAGCTCAGTGGAATAAGTGCCTGCATAGCAAGCGCAGGGTCCTGAGTTCGATCCCCAGTACCACCAAAAAAAAAAAAAAGAAAAAAAGAAATGAAATAAATTGCAATATGTTATTTAACCCAATGTATTGGGCCAGGGATATAGCTCAGCAGTACAAGCACCGGCCTGGCAAGCACAAGGTCCTGAGTTCAATTCCCAATACCAAAAAAACCCCAATATATCTAAAATATTGTCACTTCAATATTTAATCAATATTCTACAATTGAGATATTTTCCTTTTTTGCTTTGGTTTTATTTTTGACACAGGGTTTCACTATGTAGCTCAGGCTGGCCTCAAACTAGCTACTATAGGCCAGGATGGCCTTGAATTTATAGTCCTTCTGCCTCAGCCTCCAGAGTGCTAAAACTGCTGGCATGTGTCACTGTACATGGTTTTTTCCGTTCCTTTAAAATCCAGCGTGTCAGATTACTTGTACACACATCTCATCGGGACATGTCTAGTGACGAGGTGGAGGCCGGGCAGCTGCAGACACTGGGCTCGGAGGACGGAGGCAGGGAGCTGTGTGCACTACACTCCCTTCCTATTCCTCTGGGGGCTGCGGGAACATCTCAAACTCAGCATTGTAGACCAGAACTCTCAAATTAAACAAAACCAAAATAAACAAGCAGCCTCCCTCATCCTGATAAAGATCACACCTAAGATCAACCCATCCCCATCCCTCTAGATCCCGCCTTATAACCCACAGCCAGCCCTTGGCAACCCCGGAGCCTCCCGAATCTGCTGTCCCATCCTCCTTCCTCTCCCGGTGCCCACAGCGGGCCCTCTTGCTTCTCTTACCCTTCCCGGGCGTCATCTCCCCACAGCAGTCGCAGCCCTTCCCTTCCTTCCACACACCAGGGCTTCCTACCACACTCAGCCAAACCCACGGCCTGCGGACCCCAGCCCTGGCTTTTGCCACCTCTACATCACTCAGGATGCTCATCCAGCGCCAAGCTCATCTCCAGCCAGCCCCAGGGCATAATATTGGCTTTTCTATCTGCCCCGCGGAGCCCCAGAGCCAGCCCTTTCCCATCCCTGAGGTCTCGGCTCAGAGCCCTGCTAACGCCCGCCTGCGTCTGCTGCTCCCACGAGCCATCAGCCTCCGAGTCCTTCCTCCCTCAGCACCAGGGGAGACGGTCTCATTCCTTCTTTCTCCACCTCAGCTCTTGCTCTAGAAACGAAGGCCCAGGAGCAGTTGCCAAGACTGCAAAATCCCCGGAGTCTAGATCTTGCTACACATCAGCTCCTCAATAAACGTTTCTTGAATGAATGGGGCCAAGGCACCTCGCTTCTCCCATGATACGCCTATCTCGTTTTATCTAATTCCCTATGAAGCAGGCCATGTTGTTTTCATCAAGACAGCGGGCAGAGCCGGGATCCGAATCAAGACCCGAGGCCGCCGCAGCCCAGGCCGGCACAGGAGCGGGGCGGGGGGGGCAGCACCCAGTGCCGGCGCACAGCCGCGGCTCTCCCGTGGCTGCCGGATCCGCCCGGATGAGAACCCCAAGCTTAGCGTCCCGGGTCCGTCACCTACAGGCTGTGTCCGGTAAAGCAGGTGCCCGCCCGGCTCCCGGCCTCACTTCCCCATCTGGCTCCAGGTCAGATACCTGCACCGGCGTCATGCACGGGAAACCCAGCTCCCTCAGGGTATCCAGCACCCGTGGGTGCAGCGGCACCGGGAGCGACTCCCAGGAGCCCTCAGTCACGTGCTCCATGGCGCTCTCCTTGCAACCTCGGTCTCATCAGGAACTCCGCCAGCGTAACTCCAGCATGCACTTCTGCTTCCGGGAGCGCCGGCATCCGGCCGGGAACCGTGCCGAAGCTGTGAGGTTCCGGAACTAACGAGAAGAAAGTGTTTCCGACCCCGGCGCGAGGAGAGCCACCGCGGGACAGCGGAAACGCCTCTCCTCCGAGACCCTGACTTCGGCTGGAGGGCCTCTGGCCCGACTCTTCCATTTCCTCCACCAGTCAGAGGCAGGTGGCAGCACAACTCCACTTCCGGAAGCCCCGGTGGGCAAAGACGCGGGACAGAGAGCGGACCGTGACCACCCCGCGCCCGGTGTATGTGAACACTGCCTTCCTTCCTGGAAGTTTCGGCCGCAATCCTCCGGAGTCCTCCTCAAGAAGTCTTCCCAGCCCTGTGCCCCCATCGCGCGCCACGCGTTTCTCCACACACACATTCGCCGAGCTCCGGGGACCCCCTGATGCGTGCGTGCTTCGCTCCCTCGTTTTTTTGCAGTACCGGGAATCAACTCAGGACCTGCCAGGCAGGTGCTCATTCCACTGAGCTGTATCTCCAGCCCCTTGCTTTTCTTTCTTTTTTGTTGTTGTTTAGGCAGGCCGGCAACTCACGAGGAACCTCCTGCCTCACCCTCCTAGGTGCTGGGGTTACAGGCCAGCGTCACCAAACCCAGTGCATCCTTCACTTTTCAAGTGTCACCGTTTCCGTGGTGGCTTTCCTTTCCAATCCCTAAATCCCCTACCTTGCTTTACGTCCCCGCCACAGTATCTACCTGTTGCGCTGTATGTGGAAGGTCTCGTCCCCACTAAACATTACGCCCTCAACAATAGGGTATTTCTTTCACTGTAACGGTTGCATACAGGGCTCAAACGTGTAGGTTGAATAAGTGGGAGGAAGAAACAGTACTCAGGCGGCTGCCAGCACCTCAAAGGCAGAGAGGCCTGAAACCTACGCACTGGAAGGATCATCACAGGGCACTTCCAGACAGCCCTGAACTGTGCAGCTGTTGGTCTCCTGCACCTCTGCTGGTTTTCTAAGCCCAGTCCTACATTCCCAAAGTGATTCTACCCAAAGTAATGGCAGTGATGAGGCATAAATAGGCCAAAGCATGGAAAGCATTTAGCACCAGGCCAGGCCGCTCCATGGTGATTCTCAGCAGGCCTTAGTGTAAGGAAGGACAGGCCCTACAGGAAGAGGCCCTGACTGCACCTTTTCCTCCACCTGGGGCCTTGAGGCAGATGCTTATTCCACTGAACTATATCCCCAGCCCACCTGGGACCCTGAGCAACGCACTTACTCTCCAGTCTATTTCCCATATCCAAACAAGAGGGTTCACTGACATGAATTCATATTTTTTTTCAAACTACAAAAAAATGGAAACTAAAATTAGGCTCATGTTCACTATCCTAGCATTTATGGCAGGTGTAACTACATAAAACATGGAAATGTCTCATCTCAGCACAAAGCTGGGTTTAACAAATGTGAGCTAGGGCGGGGGACACAGCTCAACAGCCAGCAAAGCACCTGCCTGGCAGGCGCACGGTCATGAGTTTGATTCCTGGTATCAAAAAAAAAAAAAAAAAAGTGAGCTAACCATTATTAATACATAAAAAACAAACAAAAACACAAAACACTGAATGTTTTTAAAAAGAACTGTTTATTTACTGAACCTGGGGCATATTAGATACACAATCAATTTTAAATTTACATTGTTTATTCAATTTTTTTCATCTTTTTGAGTCAGGGTCTTGCTATACAGTTCAGGCTGGCCTTGAACTCACAGCTATTCCCCTGCCTCAGCCTCCCAAGTGCTGGGATCACTGGCGTGTACCACCCACCACTCCCAGCCTTTAATTCAATTTTGAAGTGTTTCCACACACACAAAAAAATTGGCATGCAACAGTTGTCCTAAGATGAAACAGTCACCTTATCAGTAAACTGTTGCAAGTATTCTCACCCAAGGTCGAAAAATTGTCCTGAACATGAAAACCTGTAACAAATTTAAATTAACTATATAAAATTGTTACTTATAGTTTTCCCTTGCAAAGATGCAAAAAAAAAATGTACAAGTAACCAATTACCTCAGTCACAACATAATCCTGGATCACTCCCACACCAAACCCAGAAGCTCCTTTAATCTTAAACCCATCATCAGAGAGCAAGAGAAAGTTTTCATTTTATATAAAACAAAATTCACATGTGCCAAAAGAAAGACCCAGGAGAAACAAAAACAAGACCCGAGTGCCGACGCGGACACTGTGTTCAGTACCCGGATGTGACCCAAGAGGCCGAGGATGAAAAGTAAAACAGTGGCTCTTATCACCGCAAAGAAATCCGAGGCTTCAACGCTGTGGCATCAGAAACCCCAATTTTCCCAATGATGTGAGTGCATGTTTCCTACATGCCAAGAGTGGAGAAAAAGGATGTGCCAGTGCACAGAGCAGCTGGCATTTGCTAAGACACCAGGGAACTAGCTGAACAGAGGCTTCTGAGGAGGCTAGGCAGAAACCAAACAATGGTTAGCTTAGGTGCTCTCGTCACCAATTTAAGGGGTGGGGGGGTGGTCAGCCTTAAGGTTGAATAGGAAAATTCAGGGGGAAAATGTGTGCTGGGGCAAGTCTCAGACTGAAGCATACTAAGGAAAACTATAAAAGGCCCCAGCCTGCTCTGATGCTCCCAAGTCAGAGCGCTCTACCATTACACTGGGCAAAAAATGTCGAGACAGAAATCCTGTTTTGGCCCGGGATGTAGCTCAGCGGCACAGAGCTTGCCTAGCAAGCACACGGACCTGAGTTCGACTCCCAGTACCAAAAAAAAAAAAGAGAAAAAGAAATTGTTTCATGTAACAGCTGGGCAAAATGAATCTTTAATCCTTAATAACTAGCCACAGAAGGAAGAAGTCCAGAGACTGCAGTCATTTTAGTAAGGGCCTATCAGGCTTTGTGCCAATTTCCTGAACAAACTGCATTTTTAAATGAAAACAAACAGAAAAAGGTATAATAAAAAACTATACTCCAGTATTCTGTTTACAGTATTTGAATTCTGGAAGGACCTGTATAATGAAGGTAGCATTCAGATCAATTTTATGCCAATCAAATGTCAAATTTTCACTATAACTTTCCTAAAAAATGTTTTCCTCCCAGCAACTATTAATCACAAAGAAACATAAGCTGTGAATGTACAGTTCCAAAAATAAAAATATAGAAACTAATGACACTATCAAGACCAAGCTGTTTGGTAAACAGGTGAATTATGAGTTTGGGATCATGAAGAAAGGCCTTTTAAACAACCCTCCGGACTTCAAAAAATCTCTTCAGGTAGTAGATCTGTCCCAATGTCATGGCAACTAGAACAAGAGCTTCAAAGAAGGACCAAAGGACCACTCTGCTGTTTGTGTTGTCGTTGACTGTTGAAGACAAAAAGAAAAAAAAAAAATTAACAATTTCCCAGAAGAGATAAGCAGTATAAATTACTACCCAGGCTTTACACAGTACTGCTTTGCATACCACACACAGGCCTTCTGTCCTCGGATAAGTCAGAACACTTGGAAGCAGAGATGTCTAGCTTTAAGAAGGACCCTTAACCTCTGAGTACAGCCCAGCCTACTGTGCGGAAATCCAGGGACCAGAGCACAAACGTGACTGCCAATGTCACATTTCCCAGGTCAATCTCCAGTCCAACTCTCTTTCTCTCATACCATGAATGTCCTACATTATAATATTTTTAGCTGAATCAGAAAACTGACTTTAAGAAAAAGTAAGGATTATTTCAAGATCAGAGTTTAACAAAAAGCACTATCTACAAAGTCAAAATATGCCAGGCATGCGCCACCATGCCCGGCCAAGAAATGAGTTTCTAAAAAGTAAGAAACAGGTCAGGCGTGGTGGCGCACACCTGTAATCCCAGCACTCAGAAGGCTGAGGCAGGAGGATCATTGAAGTTCAAGACCAGCCTGGGCTACCCTGTCTCAAAAAGACTAAATAAATAAATAAAAAGTAAGAAACAGTATATAAAATTGTAATACAGTTTTTTTGGGGGGGGTTGTTGTTGTTTCTGCAGGTATTGGGAATCGAACTAAGTAAGGACCTTGCACTTCCCAGGCAGGGACTGCACAACTGAGCTATATCCCCAGCCCTGTATACATACTTTGACTCACTTACGTCAAAATCCCTATTCCTAGGGAAAAAGCCTGCTAGCTGGACACAGTGGCCTACACCTGTAATCCCAGCACTTCTGGGAGACTGAGGCAGGAGAAACTCAAGTTTAACTGGTGCAAGGGCAACTATTGAGACCCTGTCTCAAAATTTTTCAAAAAAAAAAAAAGAGAGATGGAAACAGCACAGTTGCAAGGCCCTTAAGTTTAATCACTAATACCACCAAAAATGAATGAATGAATGAATGAATGAATGAATGGGTGGAATTGGGGAGAAAGTTCAGTTTGAAGGCCCTAAATCCAACCCCCAGGATCAGCTCTCCCCCAAAATAAAATCAAAAACAAATATAACAGCCTGGTATAATGGTGTACACCTGTAATCCCAGCACCCCATGGGAGGCTGAGACAGAAGAATGCCAAGTTCCAGCCCAGCCTGGGCAACTTGGCAAGACCCACTCTCAAAATAAAAACATATATAAAAAGTGTGGATTAACCTCAGTGTGAAGGCCCTGGGTTCAATCTTCAATTCAAAAATGAAGAAAACCAGTTAACAGTGATTATCTTCAGTGCAGACTAGCGCTCTACCACGGACGACATCCTCCCAGCCCTTTTACTTTGACACATCTTGCTAAGTTGCCTAGTCAGGACTTGGACTTAGAACCTCATCCTTCAGCCTCCCTGACACTGGTGTTACAGACTGAGCAGGTTTTATTTCTTTCTTTATACTTTTCTGTATTTCTCAAATTTCCAATCTGAGTATGTGTTCATTCTTTTTCCCTCTAATTTTGACATCATACTGTACCTGAGAAATTTGCCACACGGTCTCTTATTTGTGAATGTGAAAAATACTAATTTCTTCTTTCTCTATAGAAAAATGCATCTAAAGAGAACACACACAAATGTAACATGGGAATGCAGCCACTACGAGAGTGTATGTAAATGTTGCCCCCTGCTGCTCGCAAAGGTGCTCGGCCAGAGGCCCCAGCACACCCCAGCTCTTCTGGAACACAGGGTCTCCTCGCTGTCCTCACAGTACACGGCGTGGGAGATGCACGGAAACCACCACTGTGAGAACCAATGCATCTCCAAAACTAAAGTGAGTATCTGAAAATTCAATCCTACAAAAAAAAGTGTCTGCTGGGCGTGGTAGCGCACATCTGTAATCCCAGCACTCGGGAGGGCTGATGCAGGAGGATCCTGGTGAGTTTGAGACCAGCCTGGGCTACAAAGCAAGCTCAAGGCCAGCCTGAACTGCATGGAGAGACCCTGTCTCAAAAAGACGAAAAAAAAAAAAAAAAGAGTGTCTTCACTGAGGGCAAAAAAACAAAGCTGGACACCCCTGCAGTCTGGAGGACGAGTGATTCCTCTGGGCCTTGTGCTCCTGGGGCCTTTGTCTCCATTTACAGTCCTGTGTCTCACTTGTCAAAACTACAAAGTGCTGAGTGTCCTCACCCCCCACCCACTTCTCACCCCAGAACGGGTTGACTCCACCCTGTGGGCAAGTCAGCAACAAAGGTGTTCCTAGCAGGCAAGGGGAAGAGGTGGCCATCTCAGAGTGGAGGGGAGGGGGTGGCGAGGAGAAAGAACTGCGAGAGGCGGGGCAGCCTGTGCTCTGCAGCCTCCTGCATCCCCATTACCTACCCAGGTGAGGGAAGCTGCTCTGGGGCCTGGAGATCCCCACGTGGCAGGCACAGGTTGGAGCTGTGCTCATCTCTTTAGTGCCTCCTCACTCTGCTACCGGCCCCCACTTGGAACAGAGACCGAGGGCTGAATCATCCTGCATTCTTGGACCAGAGCTCGGGTTCCCAGAGGGAGCTATACACAGGAGCTAACAGGAGGGTAAAACTTGCTAAACAGCAGTATGAGTCTAGCTGAAAATACAGTATTTGGTTTGCATGGCAATATGGTAACTCTTGGCCAGGGATATAGCTCAGGGCACAAGTGCCTGCCTGGCAAGCACAAGGTCCTGAATTCAATTCTGGGTAGCCAAAAAAAAAAAAAAAAGAATATAGTAATTCTTAATTTAAAGCAAAACCATAACATTTAATGCTCTATGTAGGCCGGGCGTGATGGTGTAGGCCGGGCGTGGTGGTGCACGCCTGTAATCCCAGCACTCAGGAGTGAGGCAAGAGGATCGTTTCGAGTTCAAGACTAGCCTGGGCTACAAAGTGACCTCAAGGTCTCAAAAAGACAAAAAAAAAAAAAAAAAAGCTCTACTTAGCTAGGGATATAACTCAGCATCACAGCACCTGCCTGACAAGTACAAGGTCCTAAGTTTAATTCCTGGTACCAAAGAAAACATGTATCTCTTCAATGCTCTGTATAGTGGTATGCAAACTTCTGCAATTTACACAAACCTCCAATCATTATTGTCTGTACAGAAAAATACATCACAAATTCGTAACTTAGAAACTGGAAGCCAAACTTCTCCTTACCCTGGTGAATTTCCTGCATTCAGGTTTTCTATTCTAACTAGTTTGAACCTCAGTATGTAGTATTGATCACTCTGCAAAAAATTTCAGGTATGTGATTAAAGCCAATGTTTTAAAAGCCATTTTGAGCTGAGCATGGTGGCGCATGCCTCTAATCCCAGCATTCAGGAGGCTGAGGCAGGAGGATCATTGCCCTGGGCTACAAAGTAAGCTCAAGGCCAGCATAGCAAGACCCTGTCTCAAAAAGAAAGAAAGAAAAAAAGAAACCATGTGCAATGTTTTTCTCCTGTCCTTTAAGAAAACTATTAGCTTAATCCTCAGCTGATCATAATTTTTTTTTAGTTTTTAAAAAATTTCCAACTCTTAAAAGTACATAAATAAATAAAACCTTTTAAACTCTTGAAAGCTTATGCTGAATCATAACAGTATTTTTGGTATACAATGAATGTCCCAATAATAAACTACCTTACTACAAAATTCTATAAATGTGTGTACTAAGCCAGGTGCAGTGGCAAACACCTGTAACCCCAAGCCCTCAAGAGGCTGACACAGGAGGATCACTGCAAGTTTGATTGAGGCCAGCCTGGGCTACATAGTGAGTTCAAGGCCAGCCAGAGTGACATGACAAGAAACTATCTCAAACAAACATCAATGTGTATACACAAAAAATCTTTGTGTAGGTGCTTTTATTTTAAAAAGTCACATGTGCCAAGTGTGGTAGCACATGCCTATAATACCAGCTGAGAGGCTGAGGCAGGAGGATCCAAAATTCAAGGCCAACCTACCAAACTCAGCAAAACCCTTTCTCAAAATTTTAAAAAGGGCTCTGTGGCTGTAGCTCAATGGTAGAGTACCCTCGGTTTGACCCTAGTACCCACCACACCCCCCAAAAAAGCCAAAGCATAACTATGTCTGTATAACTTGTGAATGAAGAAGACACACGCAAGCTACAAGACCTCCCCCAGGACCAGCACAGCTGCAGCCACAGCCTGAACTCACTGGCTCTGTGTATCCTCTCCCGGACTTCCATGTACTCCTGCTCGTGCTTCACAGCCGTCATGGCCACTGCCAGCTCATTGATCATCTCTTCTAGCTTGTTCTGGTGAGCTGTGGGAGATGAGAGCACATCAGCGGACGGACAGGGCACCATGGAGAAAGACTTACGACATGGGCACGTACCTCCCAGAGAAGGTCGGAAGACGTTACTTTTACAAATGCAGCAAACATCAATCCTGGACCACCATTATGAGCCACTAAAGACAATTTAATTCTCAGAACCTTTTAAAAAGTCCATTCTCAGACCAAGCGTAAACTACATAGTAAAACTCTGCCTCCAAAAGAACCAAAAAACCCCAAAAATGAAGTGCATTCTCAGCAGAGAAACTCCTTCTGAATAGGAAGCATACTTTTCAGTACGGATTGCAGGAAAACTCTGAGCGATGTCTGCTGATGAACTGATGCTGTCTCATCAAGTTCATGATTCTGACTACTAACTACAGAGATGAGAGAGGAAAAACATAGCACACAAATAAGTATATATTTCTGAAACCCTAAATCCTATGAATAACAAAATTTAAATGAAAGCCAGGTGTTATAACACATGCCTATAATCCCAGCACTCAGGAGGCTGAGGCAAGTTCGAGGCCAACCAGGCCTACTAATGAGTTCAAAGCCAGCCTAAACTACACAGTGATTCCCTGACTCACAACACACATATATACATACATACATACATAAATAATTGAAATCTACTTTTAAAAATCACATAAACCAGGTATGATGACATATGCCTGTGATCCAGCACCCTTGGAGGCTAAGACAAGAGGATTATAAATTTGAGCTCAGCATGGATACTTTAGCAAGACCCTCTCTCAAAAATAAAGTAAAAAAGGAATGGGGACATAGGTCATTGTAAAGGCCCTGTGTTCAATCCCCAGTACTACTACCAAAAAAAAAAAAAAAAAATCACATAATTCTAATTTAGGAATAACTTGCAAGACTTTTAAACTCTATGACACTAAGCAGAGAAAAACAAGAAAATGCTCTTAGGAAAACCTGTACCAACTCAAACATGCTTCCGTGACAAAGTAATGTTTTCGCCTCAGTGGGAACAGCAAGGGTTTTAAGTAAACAACCAAACTTAACCTACAAGTTTCTCTTCTCTCACGTATTCTCTTTTGCCAAAACTGAATATAAGACTGCCGTCCTGAAGACTATGCTTCCAGTTAGTGCTGCATCCTGACAAGGAAGAATCCACAGGGGGAGGCAGGAAGCTCCTCAGTCCTGCCCAAGCCCCCGCCTCTGACGGGACCCCAGCTCACCACAGGGGGTCCTAAAAGGGAGCAAAGCCGCAGCCCCTCGTAAGGGGATTGCAACTGGAATAGCAAAGCTCTCTCATTGGCTTCACACTGGAAGCCCCATGTACCATATGGCACCTTCAGAGCAGGGTTTCTCAGTAGTGGCACTGGTGACATTAGGACCAACTGTCCCATGTCTGCTGTGGGTCGCTGCACAATGCACTGGAGGATGTGCAGCAGCACCAACAGCCTTGGGAGGCCAGTAGCACCCACCCACTGTAGTCTGGCCCTTAACAATGTCTCCAGGTAACGTCAATGTCCCAGGAGCAAAGACGATGCACACTTGAGAAGCCCTGCTTTAGAGTAAGGCTCAAGTTGACAGCTGCTGTTCGCTGACATTAACAAGCAAAAGCAAAAATTTTAGATACTGTATTAAAGAATTACTTAAGTTCAATTCCACCATTCACAATGCTTTTCTGACCATTTAAATGGGACCAATTTTCAAAAAATGAACAAACACAAAGCCCTTCACAACCCCCAATTTGGGCCAGGGATTTAGCTCAGTGGTGCAGGACCTGCCTGGCAACTGTGAGGTACTGAGTTCAATTCCCAGTACCAAAAAAAACCCCAATACCTTAAGAATTAACCAAGTTGGACCAGGGATATGGCTTAGTGGCACCGTGCCTGCCTGGCAAGCACAAGGTCCTGAGTTCAATTCCTGATACAAAAAAAAAAAAAAAAATTAGCCAAACCCAACGGCGTAAGTGGCCCTAAAAAATAAACACAAGAACTACTAAGTAGCTGGGCGCAGGTCTACAGTACCAGCACACAGGAAGCCACGGTAGGAGAATCACTGAGAGTTCAAAGCCATCCTGGGCTACATAGTGAGTTCAAGGTCAGTCTGAATAACAGAACAAGACTCTGTCTCAAAGAAGAAATACTTACTAAGTAGTGTGAGTCTCGACTGCACAGATTTCACAAGTCCACACTACTGTCATATTCTTCATGTTAGTACTCTACTAATTGTGAAACATCTGGGACATATGTTAACATGCTAATATTATGGAATTTTAAACAACTGCTAGCTTCCAAAAACCCTAGCAAAAGCAGGGGAGGGTGCTGGCTTTTAGTAGGCAATTTATCCAGAAGAACCAATAAGCATTTACTACTGCTAAGTTGAACAATAACCAATCTATCTGAACCTATGGCCAAAAGACCTTTTCACATTATTAGCTACATGTGGCCTTTTAATTACATTTCACAGCTAACCACACTTCAAGTCAGAAATTTTCAATAATAAAAACCAAGTCTATAAAATACCTTCTACTAAGTCAAAAGCACCATTTGCAGTTGCCTTGTTTAATTACATCTCTCGCATGTGGTGTACACCTATTATCTCACATTTCAAAGGCTGACATGACCCTAGACTACATGGCAAGTTCAAGGCCAGCCTGGACTACATAAAGAAACCCTGTCTCAAAAATTCTAAATAACCCAGCGCATCCCTCTTACCAAATAAACCACCAAAAAATAATCGATTAAATTAGTTGTAGGGCTTTTTAAATAGAGAAAACACTCTCATGCCAACAAACTGAGTTAGAGAACAGGAAAGCAGAAATTAGACATTAGCAAACAAAAATGCAAAAAAAGCTATCAAAAAGCAGTCCACATACCATCCCAGGTATCTCCACCACCTAAGGAAAAGTGTGAGATATAAACAAAAATACCAAAAAATATACTATATATACATACATACATATATATATACGTGTGTGTGTGTATATATAGATATATATAGATATATATAGATATATATAGATATATATAGATATATATAAGCTAGTTATATCTAGGAATGAACAAATAAAGGGATATATGCCAGGATTAACAGAACAACCTAAGACACATGTAACTTAGATGCTCACAGGAGCACAAAATGCTAAGAAAAGCTGCCAAAGGGCAAAATAGAAAGAATAGCAATAACAAATTAACTTCCAGAAACTTTTTGTCAATTAAGAGACATAAATAAGGCAAAGTTACAGTACCTTTCACAACAAGCATTTGGGGCAGGAACAATGAATGGACAGACAGAAGGATTTTTTTTTAAGTGCACAGAATTAAACTCGGCTCTTGGAATGGATAAGACCTTCCCAATGCCCTTCTCACCTTCTGTTTCCATGTCTTGTCCTTTCGGCGCCTCCCCAATGTCGATGGTGAACATCACTATCTTCGGAGTCATGGTAGACATCCTATTACTGAAACAAAATTTGTATGTTCCGTCCATGTGAGCAGCAAATGTGTACTTCCCACTGGATTCGCGGTCTCCTTTGTAAATCCCTTTATTATCAGGTCCCGTGATCTGGCAGCAGAAGAGAAATACATAAAACCTCACTACAGAGATGAAATCATAAAGCCTGTAAGTCACATCTACTGGGAGTAGGAAACCAGTATGGGACTTTAACTTAGCTCCGCTTTGGTTAAGTGACAGCAGGCCCACTGGGGCCAACCTTCCCACCTCATGAAACAAGGGTAGACCACAGGACTCTCTAAAGCACCTTTCAGCTCTGGCTGCATCTAGGTCCTATGTCCAGCTGAAACTCAAATCGCTCAGAAACAAACCACAACTTTCAGTCTCCAACTAGCCTGATTCCATCAACAAACATTTGAACATGTGGGTGCTATTTTAAAAATTTTTGTTTTGTCTTTTTGAGACAGGGTCTCACTATGCAGTTCAGGCTGGCCTTGAGCTCACTTTGTAACTCCCAAGGATCCTCCTGCCTCAGCCTCCTGAGTGCTGGGATTACTGGCATGCACCACCATGTCTGGCAACAAAAAAATTCCTTAAAATGAGTACTTTTATTAAGCTACATTTCAAGATGATTCTGACTACTGTCACACACGAAGGAATTGCTTGATCAAATATGCCTGTTAAGGCTTAAGGGAAAGGACTAGACTGGAAATTAGGAAAATTTTACATTTTCATTGCTGGCTGCCTCAAACCAGCTGTCATATCATGGGCAGGTCAGTTCTTTTAAGCCTCTGTCACCTGTCAAACTTGGCTGGAAAGCTGATCTCTAAGTTCTTAGCTAATTCAAAGAGCCTCTTAAATTGTGTAATTTGCGACCAGCTCTATTGCCATTAACTGACAAATGAAGAATCTACACATCTAATCAGTCAAACTAAAAGAATTAAAATCTTAATTACACTTCGCATCAACCATTACTCCTAACATACACGATCAACTCCTCTCTCTCCTAGGCACAGCGGGCGAAACAAAGTAGCTGGGGCCTAACGCAAAACATTCGGATCGCTTCTACAGAAATTAAAGAAAAACGTAACTTCTGCGTAGATCTCGATCTACTTTTTGAAAAGTTTGCACGCCCCGTCCCGGCCCGATTCCGTAACCAGGAGAGCGGCTGCGATCAGATCGGGACCGGCCCCACCAATCGCGCTCGAGTCTCGGTGGCTTCGGGGCGGGGAATGACACGCGGCGCCTGGGCGACAAAACTGGGCCCCAGGGGCTCCCCGGATCCCGCCGCCCAACTACAACGTCGGCGTGAGCACGGGGCGGCCCGGCGGCGGGGTCCCGGCGGCAAAGGGGCCCCGCGCGGTCGCCGGGAAGCACGGACCCTCTCGCACCGACGGGGCCCGGCCCGCGCCGCTCTCTGGTCCCGCGCTCCACCAATCCCCGCGCCGCCGCCGAACCCGCCTCGGCCACGGGCAGCGCGCCCGCACCTCCACGTCGATGTCCAGGAAGCCGCCCTCGGCCACCTCGAAGATGAGGCCCATCTTGGTGCCCGAGGTGACCCGCTCGAAGAAACACTCCTCGGCATGCGCATCGATGCTAACGAAGTAGCCCGAGGCCGTGGCCAGGAGAGCGGCCAGAAGCACCAGCAGTTCAGCAAGCGTCACCATGGTAGGGCTGGGGCCGAAGCCAGGACCCGGACTGCGGCCTCCAGAGTCGCCGCCACCGCTACCTCCTCAGCCGCCGCCACCTCAGCTCCGCCCCTTCCGGCTGCGCCACCCGAGGGGGCTGATGCGGGAGCCGAGGATTGGCGAGCGCCGGCGGCTGCCACGTAAGGGATGCACGGCGGCCGGCGAGGGACATACCCGCTGCGTGCGGCTCAGGCCCGGACGGAGGCCCTGAAGGGCCATGCCGTTCTTCCCTAATCTTCCGACACCCAAACCAATCTTCACGTAGACTTGTCAGGAAAAGAGTAATCAAAAGGTTTCCCCCGCCTGGTAAACGCCTTTTTACGTTTGCTCAGAAAGATCGTGAACGATTTTGGAGCCAGTGATGGAATGGAGAGAATGAAAAGTGGGGGCCGAAGCCAAGAACTTTGGGGGGGTTGCCTCCCCTTCTCCCTGCTTATCTGTCCTGGGGAGGGGCGGATGTAGACGCCGGCTGCTGGAAATGCTCCAGATCTTCGCCTGGGTGTGGATGCCTGGGTGTTTTACGTGGATTTTTTAAAAATCAAGAAGCTGTGTACGTAAGACAAACGCACCATATTTTACTTTAGGTATGTAACCTCTTATCTGCCAAAAAAGTTTACCTTGTTCAAAGTCCCTCAAAATAGATCCAACCCTCTAAGGTCTTGCTGCATTCCTGCACGCCCTTGGCTCTTGCCAGCTGCTGGGATGGTCTTTTCCAATGCTGGGCCTCCTGGCATTCTCCTACTAATTCATTGCTCACAACCAGGTTCAGACACCCCCGCTTTTGACCCCAAGTCCTCCTAGATATCCGTCTCCCCGATACTCACCTCTTTCTTCACGCGTGCGACCCAGACCTGTCCTGATCAAATGACTCTAATTTACCACCCCTCAGGCACAGCCGTGGTGCCTGTGTAACCGTCCTCTCGGCCCCTACTTCCGGCCACGAAAAGAGGGCTCCGTACAAGCTAGTTGAGTTCATTGACCTGACCTGTTGTCGAGGACCCTGGACTCCTTCTCCACTTTTGCACGTAATTGTGCGACCTGAGGAGATGGAATTATTCTTATCTGTAAAAAGGGATGATGACACCACCTGCCTGACAAATTCGAGGGATTATTCCTTTCGAGGACCAACACGCAACAGGGGGCAGTAGCGACACAACATCCACTCTCCTCTTTAGATGTCAGGCAGCCGGAGCCACTTCGTGGTGAAGGCTTCCAGGGCCAGCGGTGTCTTCCGGGACTGCGTTCCAGCGGTGAGCGCAGGTTCCCCAACTCCGCCTCCTGGCAGTGGTCTGGCTTTGCCGGGCAGCTCGGTCCCGAGAAAAGTACCAAGAACAATTTTGTTTCCATCTAAAAATTTCAAAGTTAATTTTTCAATTTTGAACTGATAAAAAACAGTCTAACTCCACCTATCAGGGATTTAAAATGCAGACACTTAGCATCTCAGTACAACACAAGGCATTTCATACTGTGGTTTTTTTTCCTGTTGGTGTGTGTGTGTGTGTTTTGGGGACCAGGAATTCAATTCAGGCCGGCGCTGCCCTACTGAGCTAAACCCCCAGTCCCTTTCCTGGGTTTTTTGCATTTCTTTGTTTCTTTGTTTGTGTACTGGGACTGGAACCCAGAGCCCCACGTTCTAGATCAGTGTTTGACCACTGAACTACTTGCTCAGTCCATTTTTTTTTATTTTGAGACATGGGCTCCCTAAATCCCCCAGGCTGGCCTTGAACTTACCCCGCCTCCTCCTCGTGTTACTTTATTGACAACAATTTTATTTATATCTTTCGTTTTTTGATATAGGCTCTTGCTGTGTAGTCCAGGCTGGGTTTGTTTTTTTTGCAGGGGGGGTATTTCATTTAGTCTTTTTGAGACAGGGTCTCACTATGCAGTTCAGGCAGGCCTTGAGCTCACTCTGTAGCCCAGGCTGGTTTCAAACTCACAGCAATCCACAGGCGTGTGTGCTACCACGCCCGGCCTGGGTTTTTCTATTTTATTTGTTTGTTTTTTGTTTTTTGAACTCAGGACCTTGTGCTTGCCAAGCAGGTGCTTGTGCAGCTGAGCTATATCCCTGGCCCTCTATTTTGAAAGACTTTTCGTGTGTGGTTCAGGCGATAGAACCCAGGGCCCTGTGCATGTAAAGCAAGAACTCTATGACTGAGCCACATCCAAGCCCAAAAGACTTTATTTTTAACTTGTTTTTTCTGCTTCCCCTACCCTCCCTTCAACCTATTGACAGCAATTTTAAAAAATAATCCGAATTCAAGCCCTTAGTTTTTGTTTGTTCAGACAGGAACTCAGTAAATTGCTACACTGCTCAGTCTGGGCCCCAACTTGCACGCCAGTCCCCCTGCCTCCAGTCCAGAGCGCTGGTTTACAGATGTCTGCCGCGGCACCAAACTCACCGAACATCATCTCCCAGTCCCACCCGCTCCACGGGTGGAGCCTGGGCTTGTCCTCATTTCTCCATTTGCTCTCAGTCCCCGAAACCTGTCCTGCGTCACAGGAACTACATTTCCCAGATTCCCCTCACCCTGCCACCAGGAAGACCTAGCCAATTGCAGGCACTGGCGGCTGGAACAGAGGAGAAAACCTGCATTTGTCTCCTCTCCCTTGGAAAGCACCTTCCTAGTCACTGCAGCCTTCAGGCTCCAGTTCCCGCCTTCCCATGTGTCACAGGTGAACCCACTTCCTTCCTTCGTCCCCACCCCCACCCGTGGCCTGACTTAGTGCGTCTCTGCTATCCTGAGTCTCCAGGGAGTCCTCGCACCCACCTGGCTCTTCACCTCTGTCATCACCCGTGGTGACTGCTGTGAGAAGTACCAACTGCTCATGTGGCCTTCACTCTTTGTCCGAAGCGGGAATCCCAGTTCTCCCCCCGAAGAGGAGGCAGCCAAGCTTGTGACTCACTTCTAGTAGACAAATGTGTGGTGTGAGTCGCCAACCAGGCCTGTTCTCTTGAGTCCCTTCTGCTGGGGGAGGCGGCTGTCCCTCCAGCATGTCCTGAGGGCTCTCAGCAGCTTGGTGAGAAGCCCCAGGGGCGACAAACTGAGGCCTCTCGCCAAGGGCCGTGCCCATGTGCGCTCTTGGAAGGGGGCTCACCAACCCCAATCCCGCCTCATAACTGTAGCCTATGTGTTGTTGATGTTATTGTTTGGATTTTGAGACAGAGTCTCACTTTGTAGTCCAGGCTAGCCTTGAACTCTTGGCGAGCCTCCTGCCTCAGCCTCCCAAGTGCTGGATGTACAGGTATACACCCAACACCAGCCTATATCTTGACTGCAGTACCCAGAGAGATGCTGTATCAGAGCTGCTCAGTCAAGTCGCTCCCAAATTCTGGACCTGCCAAGACCCTAAAAGATAAGGAATGATGACTATTGTTTGGAGCCACTAAGTTCTGGGCAAGTTGCACCATGATGGATCCTGGTGCCCCTGTGTAACCAGTTTCCTACATGAAGATTTTGTGTTGGAAAAGCCTGGAGTGGGTGCTACTTTCTGACTGGCACAGACTTCTACATTGTAAAGCAAGGCCAAAAGTTAGACAGGAGAGAGCCAGGCGTGGTGGTCCACACCTATCATCCCAGCAATCATGAGGCTGAGGCAGGAGGATTGCTGCGAGTTTGAGGCCAGCCACACCTAGTGAGATCCTTCTCAAAAAACAAAACAAAAAATTATAGAAGAGAGTAAAGAAGAAAAAAAAAAGAGAGAGTAAAGAAGGTAGAAGTGCTGATCATTACTGCCTGGAAGTTGGAGAATGCGATTTACAAGCGCAGACGAACATGGTTCCCAGTACATGAGCATGGCATGATGAGACGGTCACGGCCCTTTCTGTGGCGCAGCAGCCACAGATGCCACAGGACTGCGGCTAGGTAACAGCACGTCCGGGGAAGAAACAGGATGGCAGTTCCCGCTGGTTGTGGTGGCACAGCCGGTGGTCTGGGTGGGGAAGTACGATCTCTCCCAACACAAGATTGGGGCGCAGTTCACATCAAGAGGGCTCAAAAATACAGTGTGACCAGCAATGACAACTGAGCTGACACCTAAAGGAAAACTGACTTCCGCAAGCGGTGACCCCTGATGAAGAGGGATTTGTGGGCAGGAAGTCCTGTGTTCCCCAGGGCTGGGCCAGAGCAGACAGTGGGATGTAGGGTAGGACGTGCAATGCAATCGACAAGACGGTGGGCTTGGGAGAGTCTCGCATGCCGTGCTGTTTCACTTCGTTCTGGGGAGCAGGACTTAGTAAACTACTGCCCTCAGTCTCTGTTTCTGTCCATCAAGTTTTATTGAACACAATAAACCCTCGTCTGTGGCTGCTTATGTACAACAGCCTTGCAGTCTGCTCCTTTGCAGAAAAAACTTATTGCCTGGTGTGGTGACTCATGCCTGTCATCCCAGCAATCCAGAGGCTGAGGCAGGAGGATCACCCTGAGTTTGGAGCCAGTGCCAGCCTGGGTTACATAGTTATACTTTGTTGCCACACACACAAAAAAAAAAAGTCTGCAAGGACATAGACTATACTCCCAGTGCCCAGGACAGTACCTGGCACAGATATGTCCTTAGGATAGGGCAGTTGTATAAATCACTGGTATCATTCATATAAAGCCATCAGCCCAGTGCCTGGCTCATAGTAACAGCTTGGCAGATATAGGCTGATACTCAGTAACACTCCGACAGCCTTTCACACACTAGGCAAGCCTCGGGTGGTCAACATCCACAAACCCAGCCTGGCTTCCCCTGTCCGGCCTCCTCCCTTTCAGGGCCTTTGGCTACACAGCTTTACTGAGCCAGAGCAGGGTCTGCAGGAAACACGAACAGGGCCATTTCCCTGCCTAAAGCTCTCCCTTCTTCCTGACTTCCCATCAGAAACTCTCATCCTGCCACTGCTACTAAAGTACTCCCTCAGGTGTGAGGGCACCCCTGTCATCCCAGCACTACGGAGTCTGAGCCAGGAGGATCGCTGTGAGTTCAAGGCCAGCCTGAACTATATAGTGAGACCTTGTCTTAAAAAGACAAAAAAAAAAAAACACAAAAAAAACTTGCATTTAGAAAGGTGCATCACCCCTAGTCACCAACACGTATCTGCACGCTGTGGGTATTTTCATACTTTGAGACAGGAGTCCTTAAATTGCCCAGGCTGGGCTTGACATCAGGGTCCTCTTGCTTCACCTTCCAAGTAGCTAAGATTATAGGTGTGCACTGTCCTATCCTACACCTTCCTGCTCCTTTTTTTGGCTAATTTATAGGCAGGAGCTGCAAGGCAGAGGTTGTAACATGTTTTGGCTGATTGCATAAAGTTGAAGGAATTAAACAACAGCAGCATTGTTTAAACTACCTCAGTCAGGAAACAGCTTGAGTGTCTATCAAGGAAGCGATGATCAGAGACCTTACAGTGAATCTGTAGAACAAAAAACTGCCCCATCACTCAAAAGAATGAGACAAGCATCACTGCCACACCCTGTGCTTTAAGAATGAGCTCTGTCTACACACACGGAGCAGGAGAGATGACACAGGTATTGTTACGTGAGAAAAGCACACCGTATACTAACATGTATGGCATGCTTTTCCCAGCCCTGTTGGGGATGCAACCCAGGGCCTTAGCACTGAACTACACTGCCGGCCCTTTTTTGAATTTTATCTTAGGGGCTGAGGATTCAGCTCAGTGGCATAGCGCCTGCCTGGCAAGTGTGAGATCCTTTTATTTTATTTTATTTTATTTTATTTTATTTTTCTGCGGTACTGGGGATCGAACTCAGGACCCTGCACTTGCTAGGCAAGCGCTTATTCCACTGAGCTATATCCCCAGCCCAAGTGTGAGATCCTGAGTTCCATTCCTGGTATCCCCTGGAAAAAAATTTAAAAATAAATAAAGTTTTATCTTGAGTTTCGATTTTTTTTTTTTTTTTGGTACCAGGAATCAAATTTGGGACCTTGCGCTTGCCAGGCAAGTGTTTGTGCCACTGAGCTACATCCCCGACCCTAAAATTTCATCTTGAGACAGGGTCTTGTTAATTGTTCAGTTGCCCAAAGTTGTATTCACACTAGAGATCTTCCTGCTTCAGCCTCCCAGATATAGGGATCACAGGCATGCACCACCACACCTGCTGTGTCCTATTAAAAAACAAATGGCAGCCAGGCATGGTGGTGCAAACCTGTAGTCCCAGAACTCAGAAGGCCGAGTCAGTACAACTGCCTCGAGTTTGAGGTCACCCTGGGCTTCATAGTGAGTTCAAAGCCAGCCTGGACTACATAGCATACCCTGTCTCAAAAAAAACCCAAACAAATTACAATGATTGATGGTTACGCAACCTTGTAAACACATGAAGAGCCATTGACCTGTACAAGGTAAAAGCTAAAAGGTTATTGCATGTGATTTATATATCTAAGGAAAAATAAATTCCCTCTCCCCTTCAAAACTGATAGGATACAACATTATCAAATAAATTGAATCCAAACAATTTTTTTTTCTAGTACTTGCAGTTGAACCCAAGGCCTTCACACTAACCTATATCCTTAGCCCTTTTCTTGAGACAAGGTCTCACTATGTGGTTCAGGCTGGTCTTGAACTCACTATGTAGTCCAGGCTGGCCTCGAACTTGTGGCAATCCTCCTTCCTCAGCCTCCTGAGTGATGGGATTACAGGCATGTGCCTCCATACCACACAAGCCTTCTTTTATCTTTTACTTTGAGACAGGGTCTCACTAAATTCCTAAATTTTCCAGGTTGGGTGATTCTCCTGCCTCAGTACTGAGATTGTAGCGCACACTACAGTGCCAAACAATTCCTTCCTCTTCTGTTTTTTTTTTTGTTGTTGTTTTTTGAGACCAAGTCTCACTGTGTAGCCCAAACTGGCCTCAAACTTGCAGTGATCCTCCTGCCTCAGCCTCCTAAATGTTGGGATTATAGGCGTGGGTCACCAGGCAAGGCTCCTTTCCCTTCTTTTTTATTTTTCCTTCCCCTTCTTAAAGTATTTCTCACCCCCGTCCCTTCACAGCTCCAGGCACAGGCTGCAAACAGTCCCTGTGGCTCCTAGTCCTACTTCTAGCTGACTAGGCCTTCAGTGCAGAGTGGACGAGCCGTGGATCTTTATGACTAAGTGAGTGGACAGCTCCTCTCCTCAAAGAAACAGCCTCTAATTCCAACAACTGGGAAGGATGAGGAGGAGCGTCAGAAGTTCAACACCAGCCTGAAAAAGAAAAAAAAAAAGACCAGCCTGGACAAGTTAACAAAAACTTGTCACAAAATAATGAAATAAATAAGAGCTGGAGATGTAGCTCACTGGCAGAAGGCCTGAGTTCACTTCCCAGTACCACAAACAACAAAACCACCGAACTCCCAAACAAAGTATTGCCAGACCAGCGGCCTTGCCTATGTCTCCGCTCCAGCACAGGAGAGCTGAGAGCCGATCCTCAGCTTTGCTCAGAACTGCGCTGGATCCGGTGGCCTGGATGTTGTCGCTGAGGCCTTTGGCTTTGGGGACCCCGGACCCCCTCAGGCCACACTTCGGGAGCCACAAGAGTAAGGGGAGTCTGGGAGGCGCTTGGAACCTTACTTGGCACGGGCGGGGTGAGCACAATATATTTTTTAAACTAAATCTAAATCCAATGCTTAACACATTTTAAACTTTTTCTTTTTTCATGACTTTGCTGGAGGTGAAACCCAGAGCTCTGCACGTTAGGGAAGAGCCCGGCCTCTAATGGTTCTTAAATAAATCCGCACCAGCCAGGGTGGCTTTAGGGTTTCTGGGCCACAGGAGTCCTGGCTTCGAGGTTAAGGCCCGAATGGTCAGCCGCGGGGGCTCAGCTGCGACAGCCTGGATGCTGAGGGGCGAGCCCGAGGGGGTGCCCAGGCTCCCGCACTCTTGGGTGGGGGCGCGAGGGTGGTCAAGAAAGGCGCTTCGGGGTGGGCAGGGGCCGATGGACAGGGACATTCTGCACAGGCGGCGCGACGCGGGGTTGGGACCAAAAAGCTCTTCTGGCTGAGAGGCTCGGGTCAGCGGCGACCCCGCCCAGGGGCGGGGCCTGAGGGCGGGGCCAGCGCCGGCGGGGGCAGGGCGGAGCGGGCACTGGGAGCGGGACCGGGCGCGCGGCCGGGGCGGTGACGAGAGCCCGGGGCGGAGGCGGAGGCAGAGGCGGTGCCCTCTCCAGGCCCAGGCCCAGGCCGGGCTGGGGCGGGGCGCGCGGCATCCCGCGGGGGGCGCCAGTCCCCGGGCCTCGCCGGCGTCGCCAAAGTTTCCCGGAGGCTCCGCGGGCCGCCCTTCCTGCCAGGCCGCGGCGGGCGCCGTCCTCTCCCCGCCGGACCCGCGCCCCGCGGCGCGCAGCTCCGTGCCCAGCTCTGGGGGCTCCGGGGCCGCGCACGCGCACCTGCCCTGCCCTGCCCTCCCCGCCCCGCCGGATTCTCCCGGGCCCTGCGCCCCCAGCCCAGAGCCCTGAGCCGCCGATCGAGCCGAGCCGCCGGGCGGGCGCCGGGACGGCCATGGAGGAGGAGCGGGGGTCGGCGCCGGGGGCCGAGTCCGTGCTGGAGAAGAACGTGGCCGAGCTGACCGTCATGGACGTGTACGACATCGCGTCGCTCGTGGGCCACGAGTTCGAGCGGGTCATCGACCAGCACGGTTGCGAGGCCATCGCGCGCCTCATGCCCAAGGTCGTGCGCGTCCTGGAGATCCTGGAGGTACTGGTCAGCCGCCACCACGTCGCGCCCGAGCTGGACGAGCTGCGCCTGGAGCTGGACCGGCTGCGCGTGGAGCGGATGGACCGCATCGAGAAGGAGCGCAAGCATCAGAAGGTGGGCGCGCGGGGACCCGGCCCGGGCACTTCAGACCTGAGTTCCGTGCTGCTTTTATAGCTGTGCGGCCAGGGCCACGTTGCTTAACTTGCCTGTGCTTGGTATCCCCCTCCGCCAGACGGTCATCACCCAAGACCCACCTTCTAGGAATTAGAAGAGATCACGCGGGGAGGCGCTTAGACAGGATTCTTCAATCCAGAAATGAAATAAGCCCCCCCCTGCGCGCGCGCCCTCCGAGATGCCCAGAGGGGGACGCAGCCCCCCCATGCCGCTGTGGAAACCTGCCCCAAGCTCGGAGTCCCCGGGTTCATCTTTGCCACCTTCTCCCAGGGTAGCCCTCATCTAACCTCCACCCGGGGGGCGTCTCCCGACCTGGCCTGTGCTTTAATCCCCCAGAACTCAGCGAGGGACGATTAGCTTCCTCCGACAGAAGAGTGTGCAGGTCTGAGTGTGCGACGGGATTAGTCCCAGGTCGGTGACAAGTCCCAGCCCCCGGGGAAGATGGTCCCCACCCGCTTGATCTGGGCAGTAGTTTTGAGGCCAGCGTCTGCCCCAGGAGCAGGCGGCTCTCCCAATCGGGGCCTCCCCGTGGTCTGGGAGTCTGACAAGGTGCCTGGAGGAGGAAGTGTGGTTTCCTCCCCAAACCTCAGCCCTTCCCAGCCAGGATGGGAGGAAGCGCCATTCCTTAGGGGACCAGGGTGCCAGAGCAGGCCCAGGCTTGCTGGGTGACCTCAGGAAATACTCTTGGCCTCTCTGAACCTCCCTGGCTACCATCACGTGTTGTGCCCTCTGATGGGACCATGTGTTTTCAAGGAAAAGGACCAAATCTCACCACACAGTCTTGACTGGAGGGACAGCCCATTTGCAGAGCCCACCTCCGCAGACTGGGCGCAAATCCCCCAGCGTCTGTGTGTCTGTTTCCTCAGCCATCAGGTGGGATGACCATGGTCCCTGCCTTGAGGGGCTGTGAAGGTCAAGAGTGTTAGAACACTGAAGCCCTGGGCAGCACTGTCCACTGAGGACCCTGCAGCGTAAGCTGCTATAGGCCTGGAGAAGCTCCCCAGGGGCTAGCAGGGCCAGGAGCTTTGCCCTGTCACACAGCAGAAGTGGTGGTGGCACCACTCACCTGGTCACTAGAGGTTGTGGGCCTGCAGGAGGGGGAGTCAGCAGAGGCACTTTTTGGGCACTTGTTGCTCTGGAAGTGGACACCTCCTCCTCGCTCCCAGGCCAGGGCCTGTTTATTAACACGGGGGAGGAGCTCAGGCCCCGGTGGGATCCGGCCCGACCACCAGGCCCCTTTCCTGGTGTCCCCCCCTCAGTAATCCTGCTCATCACTCATACTAGGCCACAGAGCTGTCATATTGTCCGGTTACTCAGTCTGAAACGGTGTTGATGGTCCACCGCAACCAAAAGGGTCCTCCTCAGGGGTTGTGGGTGATGCAGAGCTGGTTCTTGTGTCAGCTGGCAGGAGGGTGACCAGGGCGGCAGGAAAAACACACAGTAGTCTTTAGAAAGAGTGACCATGTGGCTGCAGTTACATGTGACCTAAACAGCCTGTGGTGTTTCTTGTGTACTTGTGATGTGCCCAGCACTGTGCTGGGCTCTGAAGAGATGGGGCCATTCTGCAAGAGTAGAGTGCGACTTCTGAGCTCATAGGAAGAAACAGTGGGGTTAATTTTAGTGCATCATATAGAACCCCACAGATGAGGGTATTTTCACCCCGACATACATTCTGTGTAAGCCGACAGCGAGATACTTGGCATTCTTTTTTCCCACCATATCTCTGAAATCTGGTGTGTATTTAACCCCCACTGGGTGATTAATCCACACCAGCCACTTCTACTTCCTCGTTTTGTGGAGACAAACTACTTGGCTTCACCACGTAGTTCAGTCTGGTCTTAAACTTGAAGCAGTCCTTCTGCCTCATCCTCCAGAGGGCTGGAATTACAGGCATGCGCCCTCACGCCCAGCAAGAGGTAGATTTTTAAACATCAGTTTATGACTGAGTGCTATAAAGGAAGTGAAGTGGGGAAATGTGAAACAGCCCAGCTATCCTGCAGGTCTGATAGATAAGACACACAGGAAGATTTCCTTAAGGAGGTACCTTTTGAACTGAGATCTACATGAATTAGAAGTGCCAAGCACGGAGAGATCTGGGGAGAGGGTCCAGGCAAGTGATGGCAGGTACAAAGGCCCTGAGATAGGTCATGTTTAGAAGGTCAGTGGGGCTGGGGCAGCATGGGAAAGAGGAGTGTAGCAGGGGGTGAGGCTGGACATGCTGGACCTTGTGGGCTGGAGAAAGTTAGAAAGAAGGCAGAGCTGATGAATCGGCGCTACCTGCTCAGCCTCTCCAGGCAGGATTAAATTCTCCACGGTCAGCTCTGAGGCAGGAACCAAAGGAACCAACCACTAGACATTAGCGTATAGAGAGAACAGGAAAAAAGAACCTAGCTGGGCATGGTGGTATAGACCTATAATCACAACTCCATGGGAGGCTGAGGCAGGACAATTGCCCTGGGCAATTTACAGGGACCTTGTTTCAAAAATAAAATAGGCTGGGGATGTGGCTTAGTGGTTGCATCCCCAGAATCATACATGAGAAAAAACCCCAACCCCAGCGTATTCAAGTCGGTATCAGGTCCTGTGGCTGCTGTAACAGTAGTGCTGGTGCAGTGGCTCCAAACAGCAGATGTTTGTCCCTGGGCTGAGCATATTGACACGGGGTAAGGTTGTAGTGGGTGCATTTGGATAAAGTCTGTAGGTCACACAGGGACTGGGGCTGTAGCTCAGCAGTAGGGTATGTGCTGAACGTGTGCCAGGCCCTAGGTTCCATCACTAGCACTGCAAAGGAGAAAAGTTGGATGTCAGGAGGCTGTAGCAGGAGGATCATCATGAGATAGCCTGAGCTACATAGTGAGTTCAAGGCCAGCCTGAACTGCATAGTGAGATCCTGTTTCACTCCCCATCCCCCAAAAAATCCTAGTGATAATAATTGTCAGGCTGGGCATGGTGGCGCATGCCTATAATCCCAGCACTCGGGAGGCTGAGGCAGGAGGAAGGCCCACCTGAACTGCATAGCAGGACGCTGTCTCAAAAAGACAAAGAAAAGATGTTTTTTTCTCTCTCATTTCTTTTCCTCTTTTCTTTTTTTCCTCTTTTTTGCTGTCATTTTTGTTTTTTGAGACAGGGTCTTGCTGTGTAGCCCAGGCTGGCCTTGAACTCGTTGTGATCCTCCTGCCTCTGCCTCTCAGTTGCAGGGATCAAGAAGGGGTACTCTGCCATGCCAGGCTAGGAAGTTCCTTTCCCTTTTCTAGCCTCTGTGTCCCTTGGCTGTGACCCCTTCCTCGGCCTTCAAAGCCAAGGTGAAGAGTCCTCCAGTCTTCCTGCTTCCATGGCCCAGTGATCTCAGGCTCTGACTCCTTTGCCTCCACCGTAGGGATCCTGTGATCTCACAGATCCCAGTGATCCATGTCATTACCATCTCCACACCCTCGACCTGGTCACATGTATGAAGCCCCTTTGCCCCTCAGGTCTCCGCGGTCGGGTCCAAGAGCACTGCACTGACATTCAGAGGCTGCCTGTGCTGAGTGGGCATGGAGAGGCCCCGGGAGAGCCAGACTCGGTCTGCCAGCTCATCCCTCCACTGCCTTTCTGGGGGGTTTCGAGACAGGGTCTTGCTGTGTAATCCAAACTGGCCTTGAACTCACTGTGTAGTCCAGGCTGGCATCAAACTCTTGGTGATCCTCCTGCCTCAGTCTTCCAAGTGCTGGGCTCATGGGTGTGCACCCCGCACCCAGAATCATCCCACTGACTTTAACACCGCCCCCACTGCCCCCCCCACCTTGAACCTGCTGCATGTGCCCTTGGTCAGTTCCTCTGGAGGCGCCAGTGCCACAGGCTTCCTGGCCAGGGAGGTCCAGGACTTATTTAGAAGGTGAATGGAGGCAGAGGTGACGCTGACCATTCGGCCACCGGGCCTCCGTGAGGAATGGTAGGAGGAGCAGAGCCAGCAGACGCCTCCTCGCCTCTCCTGGGTGCCAGGTGTGTGGCCGGCACTTTGCGTGGAGCTGCCGTTTAACCCTCCCAGCCGCCCCCAGAGGAGCACACTGCACTGTGCTCCTCATTTCCAGGGCACCCAAAGGTGGGGTGACTCTCCCACCACCAGCTAGTGAGCGGCAGAGACAGAGACAGGCTTCAGACCCGGGTTGACACACTGGAGCGCGTGCCTTCAACCCCGTGTGTGTCAGGTAGTGGTGCTGGCTCCTGAACAGTTTCCACTCTTACAAATACACCTTAGCCAGGTGCAGAGGCGTGTGCCTGTGATCCTAGTGCTCAGGAGGCTGAGGCAGGAGGATCTTGAAGAGCTCCTGGCTTTGGACCAGTTTCACTTGCCCTCACATCCACTGTGTGAGCCTGAAAGTATGGTCCCCAACTGAGCCCCAAGCGCTTGCCCACAGGACCTGGGGACAGTGGCGCTGCCACCTGAGCGTTCCAGCCTGTCTGCAGCTTCTTTGTCCCTTGGAGGTGGTTTGTCAAGTGTCTGGGGAGATCAGGGTCCAGAGCCCCGAGAGGTGGTGGGGGTCGGGCTGCTCACCCCCACACAGCTCACAAGTGCAGAGCCCATTTGAAAACTTCCTGGTGTAGCTGCAGGTGGCAGACCACAGAGGCCCCAGCTGCTCCTCCTGGCCAAGTGGGTGAGGCCACTCCCTGGGCAGGCTGGGACTGCGTATCTGCCCCGCAGGAGCTGGAGCTGGTGGAGGACGTGTGGCGAGGGGAGGCGCAGGACCTCCTGTCCCAGATCGCGCAGCTGCAGGAGGAGAACAAGCAGCTGATGACCAACCTCTCCCATAAGGACGTCGGCTTCTCAGAGGAGGAGTTCCAGAAGCATGAAGGTAGGGGACACTGCATCCTGTGAGCACCTTGGTCACACCATTCCCGCACTTGCATTTCCCAGCTCCTGTTGTTCTTTATGTTCACATCCTCATCTGCCAGGGAGAAATTGTCCCGCCTCAGCTTAGAGATGATGGTACAGAAATCCATTCTGTGTGCTGTTATGGGGCCCCCAGTGTTGGATGTTTCTCTGGGCCCTGGGACACAGACCCTGCCTTCCCCACTGCATTCTAGTGTGGAGCAGAGGCAATGTGTGTGTGAACACACAAATAGTCAGGTTCTGAATATTCGAAGTGCTGAAGCAGGGGCATCTGAGAGCAACCTGGGGCTTCTTTAGGGACAGTCACGGAGAAAGTCACAGTGTGGCCCTAAAGAAGTGATAGAGTGAGCTGTGCAAGTGGCTTAGGCAGGGGGAAGTGCAAAGACCCTGGGGCACAAGGAGCACTGAGGGAAACCAAGACAGCCAGAGGGTGGCTGAGGCCAGGGACTGAATTTTATTCTAGTGTGCCAGGAGGACAAAAGCCTTCATTTTGTTGTTTTGTTCCTGGTATTGGGAATTGAACCTAGAGCCTCCACACCAAGCTACATCTCTAGCCGTTTTAATTTATATTTATAGCTGGGGATATAGCTCAGTGGCATAAGCACCTGCCTGACAAGCACAAGGTCCTGAGTTCGATTCCCAGTACAAAAAAAATTATATTTATTTTGAAACAGGGTCTTGCTAAGTCACTGAACTGCCCTAGGCTTGACTGGATCTTGAGATCCTCCTGCCTCAGCCTCCACAAATGCTAGGATTACATCATGTAGCATGCCTGGCTTGGGAAAGGACTTAAAGCTCTTGATGTAGGCACACGTTTAGCGGCAAGCATCTAGGGAGGTGGCCCAGAATTGATCAACACCATAGTCCCTCACCTACCACACCCCATGAATAGTTACCTGCGACCTGCAGGCCAGGCCTCTGCCAAGGGTTGGAATAAGAACACTCAGTGGGGTCCTGTTCCCTGAGTCCTGCCAGCTGTCTCCAAACCAGAGCAGCCTGTGGGACTGCAGCCCAAGGAATGTCAGGGTCACCTCCGTAGCCCACGCAAACTTCCTGGATCCCCACGTGAGCCCCTGCTTGTTGGTAGAATGGAGAAGGATTTGTAGGGTCCTGAACTCGAGATCTGGCCCCGTGAACTCTATGAAGGCTACAGGAACCAAGGAAGAGGGTAAAGCTATGTCTGGGCCTGGAATTCTTTTTTCCTTTTGTCTCTGCTGTACAGATGTGACTGGTGCAATGGAATCAAAAGGATTTTTTGTTTTCTTTTGAGACATGGTCTCACTATGTTTGTAGTTCAGTCTGACCTTGAACTTAGTATGGAGCCCAGGCTGGCCTGGAACCCTTGGCGATCCTCCTGCCTCAGCCTCCTGAGTGCTGCACACCACAACACTCAGTTTATTATCCCCTTCATAATGTTAATTTCATATGCGACTGTGGCCATCTGGCAAAATTAAGAAATCAGAATGGGTAAATTTTTATTAAGTACCCTTCAGATGCTGAGCCTATTGGCCGAGGCAGGAGGATCACTGTGAGTTTAAGGCCAGCGTGGGCTACATAGTGAGTTCCAGTCAGTCTGAACAACATAGAAAGACCCTGTCTGAAAAAAAACAAAACAAGACAAGAGTAACCTCAGACACTGTTTGGATGTGACTGGTTTAGATCAACATCCTTCTGCTCTTCCTGGATCCAATCTGTGGGGTCACACTGGATTTGTGTGATTTCTGTGTTCCCGATGTCATGCAGAATTTGCATATTGGTATGGACCTCGTTCCTGTTGGGGAGCAGAAAGGGCCTACCTGGGGTTGAAAGCACTGCCCCTGATGCCAGCTTGGGGTGGCTCTGTCCTGGCCTGCAGGCAGCTCTGTCCCCTGGGGGCTTGGGCATCAGGGTCTGATGAGCTGCCTGGTCGGCATCCCTCGAGTGGGGAAAATTTGCTGTTATTTGGTTAACAACAGCCTTCTTAAGATGCCTGACCCAGGCCGCAGGATTCATTGCTCGTAGGGGACAGTTCAGTGGTCTTCAGCATAGTCACAGAGCTGTGCAGCCAGGAGCACAGTTGTAGAACTTTTCGTCACTTTCTCAGCTGTAGGTGCAGCGCAGTGGCGAGCACTTGCCAAGTGCACACAAGGCAGTGACCAGCTGGGTCCCACCCAGCCCAGCTGCGTGCAACTTGGAGCCCACCTTGTCTCTGGACTTTCCTGTCCTGGACAGTTCATAGCAGTAGAGTCAGATTCCATGTGGTTTTTTGTGTCTGTCCAGCTGCTGTTTGTGGGGGAGAGGACACTGGGGATTGAACCTAAGGCTTTTGTATGAAGCTACATCCACAGCCCTTTTTTCTTTCCTTTTTTTTTGTTTTTGTTTTCAGAAAGAGTCTCCCTGAGTCACTGGGCCACATGGCACAAAGGTGAACTTCATTGAGGACCCCTTTGCCATCTGTTTGGTTTTTGTTTTTTTGACAGGGCTCACGATGTAGTTTAGGCTGGTTTTGAATTTGTGACAATCCTCCTGTCCAGCTGTGTTACTATATTTTTGTCTGTGACATTTCTGCAGGGCACATGTGGGTGACCTGGGGACTCTTCTGCGTGCCCAGTGAAGCCCCAGAGTCCTGGGGAACTGCTGGCCAGGCAGGTCGAGCTCCTGTATGTGCTGGGAGCTTGCTCTGCCCCAATAACATCCTGGGTCCCTGCCAAGGTTGTCACACCACAGTGCATGCAATGTGTGAGATCCAAGCTGCACTTAGCGGCAGTACATGGGGCCATTCCTGCAGGGCGAGCTCTGAGCCCACCCACCACCCGTGTAGAATGGGCAGATGCCAGGTGTCTTCCTGGCCATGTCTGTGTTCATACAAACCTGGCAAGGACAAAGCACAACAGGTGCTGGGCAAGTCAGGTCCTGGGAGCAGGAAGTTGGGACCAGGTGCCAGGGGTGACAACAAGCAGGTGCCTGATAGAAGACCTAGTTGTGCAGCTGTCTGGTCTGTGCAGGTGGTGAGTTGGGGTGAGGGGTGTTCCCAGAAGAGCCAGCCCTCAGCATAGACCCGTGCGGTACTGGGGATCAAACCTAGGAGCGCTCACCACTACACTACCACCAGCCCCTTTAAAAAATAACTATTTTGAGACAGAATCTTGCCAACCTGCCCAGGCTGACCTTAAACCTTCAATCCTCCTGGCTCAGCCTCCCAGAGTGCTGGGACTACACATGTGCCCAGCCAAGCATCCAGATTCAAACACACTTCCCTGGCCCCTAGTTTTGGAACCCATTTTGCGAACTGGGGGCAACAAAGGGAAACCACAGGATAGCCCATGGAGAGGGGAATTACAGGTGTCTGTGCCCTGCTGTGGTTGGGGCAAGGAGACACTCCGGTTGGAAAAGGCCTGGCCCCAGGGAAGCAGCTTAGTGACAAGGCTCGGAGGAGGTGGCGCACAGGCATGTTCAGGGAAGCAGCGGGCGGGCGGGCGGCTTGACTCTGTGTGCGTGTAACCCCACAGATCCAAAATGCTACCTTTACAGCTGTAATCAATACAACGTGGCAGTAGGGTATGTTGTGTTTCTTTTCTCATGTTAAGTCTTTGCAACCTGCTAGGCAGTGTGTGGGTGTACGTGTAGTGAGAATACATGCAACATGAAATGTACTGTCTTGATCTTGTTTTTTTCTTGTGCTGAAGATTGAACCTAGGGCTTTTACACCAAGCCACATCCCGAGCCTTTTTTTTTTTTTTTTTTTTCAGTCTTTTTGCAACAAGGTCTTGCTATGCAGTTCAGATGGGGCTTGAGCTCTCTTTGTAGCCCAGGCTGGTCTCAAACTCCAGATGATCCTCCTGCCTCAGCCTCCCAAGTGCTGGGATTACAGGCGTGCACCACCACGCCTGGATGGAGCCTTTTTTAGATTTTATTTTGAGACAAGGTCTTGCTGAGTCACCCAGGCTGGGCCTACACTTGGAATCCTCCTGCCTCAGCCTCTGAGAGTGCTGGGATTACAGGTATTTGACACCATGCCCAGCTCAGTTTAGTCATTTTGACATATACTGTTTAGTAGCAATAAGTACATTTACATTGTAGCTGTGGGGAGTTGCCATTTTTTGCAGGGTGGGGAACAGTACTGGGGGGGAACCCAGGGAGCATTGAGCTCTGTCTCCAGCCCTCTTTTTATTTTGAGACAGGATCTCACTAAGTTGCCTGTGCTGGCCTGGAGCTTTTGATACTCCTGTCTCAGCCTCCTGAGTAGCTGGCATTATGGGCTTGAGCCAGTGCAAACAGTGGGAGCTGGGCTTTTTTAGGTAGAGCCCCAGCCAGGTAACCAGAGGTGCCTGCTTAGGAATAAAGGGACACAGGGTGTAATCAGAGGCCCCCAGAACCTGCACGCTATATGATCTACTGCAAGCACTCAGCTCAACAGCAGGGGGAGGTGGGTACTGGAGGAAGGGCCATTTCACTGTCTCATCACCAGTGCCACCATCATGGTTGTCATTGTCATCTGTATCATTATTATTATTTTTTGGCATAGAGGACTGAACCCAGGGTCCTGGCACTTAGCTACAACCCCAGCTCTGCCTTCCTTTCTTTCTTGCTTCCTTTCTGAGACAGTGTCTTGATAAGTTGCTAAGTTGCCCAGGCTGGGCTCAAACCTGTGACTGTCCTGCCCCAGCCTTCCCAGTGCTGGGATGATAGGTGTGTACCACTGTGCCTGGCATGGGCTCACTTCATGAGCACAGTGGTGTCAGCAAGGTGGGGCATGGAGGGGGCATAAGTAAACCCATTTTGCAGACTACCAATTAGAAACTCACATGAAAACTACAGCTGTGTACATAGTGGCTGCCTGCACCTGTCTCCTGGCAGGGAGGTGGCCGGGTGTCATGGCCAGGACAACCTGGGTGTGAGTCCCAGCACTGTGTCCAGGCCTTGGTTTTCTATATCTGTAAAATAGGCCTGGTGTTCAAGCAATAGCAGGGGGTGGGGGCTTAGGGGTGGCACAGGCCTATAATCACAATACTCAGGTGGAGGATTTTTCAGAGTTCAGGTCAGCCCGAGCTATATAACGAGTCCCAGGCCAGCCTGAACTACATAGCAAGACCATGTCTCAAAAAAACAAAACAAAACACCCTGAATAAATAAAAGCAATGGCAGAGACAGTAACACCCACTTCCAGGGCTGGCAGGAGAAGACAGCTGAGCCTATCCAGGGACCCACCTTGGGACGGTAGGGGAGGGCCGGTCCACATCCCCTCTTCCAGCCCTGGAATGCAGGGATGACTCAGCTGGGCCAGCTGTGCTCCAGATCTGTCACTGTGGCATCCCACGTGCTGCGGGGCAGGGCCTAGCGGCCCTGGCCATGTTGCACACCTTTGTGCAGACGTGCAGGCTCCTGGCTGTGGCTGGGGATGTGCAGAAGTAGGGGAAAGATCCGGGTGGGCAGGAGCGGCTCAGGGAGGGCATTGCCCCAGTCCCTCTTCCTGGGGGCCTGGGAGCAGGGCCATGTGTCCTTTGTGTGCTGGGAGCTGAGGTGGATGACTGTCCCTCATCCCTGTGGTTGAGACTGGGCTGGGCTGAGCTGAATGACCTGCCGTGCCAGGTCCCCATCTTTGGAGCCTGTGACGTCACCTGAGTGCCACCCTGCAGAGGTGATTGTGAAAGAGGACTCTGCCCTGGGTAGCACCTAGGGCCCTAAAGGTGTCACACGTGCTTATGATACGGAGGCAGAGAGTGACACAGAGGTGGGAGAGTTCATGTGTCCAGTGACAAGGGACCATAGAAGAGAGACAGTTGTCTCTGAGCTCTGAGGTGAGTGAGCTCTGGTGACTTCAGGCTGACTTTGAACTTTTGGCTTCTGGAATGATGAGAAAGTTGTTTCTGATGGTTTAAGCTATAAATTTGTGTTTTGTTTGTTTTCTAGGTTGGTTTTGAACAGGGTTTTGCTCTGTAGTCCAGGCTAGCTTTAAATTCACAGTGACCCTCCTGCCTCAGCCTCCCAAGTGCTGGGATTACAGGTGTACACCACCACACCTGGCACAAAGCTACCAGATTTGTTGACCATTCGTACAGCGGTCACAGGAGGTCACACGGTGCCAGTCACTCACTGGCTCCCCTAAGGGGCACCTGCTGTCCATAGTGCTGGTTCAGGGAGGTGACAATAACTCTGGGCCTCACCTTTGCCCCTGAGGATTCCTCTGGATGCACATAGGGCGCAGGTCGCCCGGCGGGAACAAGCAGGACTTGGACAGTAGCCCTGCCCCTCTGGGTGCTGGGCGGGGTGCAGTGATTCTCCTTCAGTTCTAGCGCCCTGGACAGGCACAGTCGGCCACGGCCCTGCCAGACGGCCAGGCGCTGGGCTGTGTCGCCACCTGCTAAGGATGGAATGCTTGAGATTCCTGGTTGCGGTGAAGAGTGGCACGAAGGTGACAAAAAGGCAGGATGGGGAGATGCTAACGGGGTGGCAGGGACATGGCGAAGGGCAGAAGGGACAGTGAGTGAGCCCCGCAGGCGGTGGGTGGGTCTGAGGGAACCTCAGGGCCAAGGGAGGGGGCGGGGAGCCAGAGGGGGCGTGGCTCTCCGCGGGCCCGCCCAGGTTCGCGGTGGGCGTGGCTCACGAGGCCCCGCCCCCAGGCATGTCGGAGCGGGAGCGGCAGGTGATGAAGAGGCTGAAGGAGGTGGTGGACAAGCAGCGCGACGAGATCCGCGCCAAGGACCGCGAGCTCGGCCTGAAGAGCGAGGACGTGGAGGCTGTAAGTGTCGCCACTCTGGCCCCGCCCGAGGACCTGACGTCCCGCTCCCTGCTCAGTGGCCCAGACTTAACTCAGTGGTTCTCTGGGCAGAGCGGGTGAGGCAGAGGCCCCGCCCATGACCAGCCCCCGAGGACGCCCCCAAAGGCGAGCAGTGCCCCCTCCACCGCCAAAACCTGCGGCTTCCATCTGTTGGAAAATTGTGCTGTCATAATGTATTAGTTCTAACGAGATGCGGAGCCTCCTCCTGCCCTAAAACTGTGTACAAGTTGCCCCTCTTGTGTGTCAGCCCAGTCATAGGATATAGACATTCCACAAATAAAAATGTTCACAGCGCTCAGGGCACGGCTGGAGGTGGTTTGCTGTTGTGCAGTGCACAATCTGAGCTGCTCTGTGTGGCAGCCTTGTGCAGGAGCTTCTGTGTCTCTGCAGCTGCAGCAGCAGCAGACCCGGCTAATGAAGATCAACCATGACCTTCGCCATCGGGTCACTGTGGTGGAGGCCCAGGGAAAGGCCCTGATTGAGCAGAAGGTGGAGCTGGAGGCAGATCTGCAGACCAAAGAGCAGGAGATGGGCACCCTGCGGGCGGAACTCAGCAAGCTTCAGGAGAGGCTGCAGGGCGAACTAAGCCAGAACGGGCAGGAGGAGCCTGAGGTGAGCAGGAAGTGGTGCCCAGCTGTGGGAGGGGTGCGCTACCTTGATTTCCCCATCGTGCTTAAGAGGATGGGAGGGGTGGAGCCAGCAGCTGGCTGAGGACACACGGCTGGGTGGACAGAGCCGGGCCTGGAGCCGAGGACCCCCAGCTTCTAGTGGGAGGTGGTTAGCACAGTGATGGTTCCCAGGCACCTGACACCCCTTCATACATCTGTCGATCCATTCGTCCATTGTCCGCCCATTTAAATGAGTGCCAGCCATGCAGCAGGCTCGGGGCCCAGAGTGAGCAAAGCACTGAGCTGCCCCTGTGCATACAGAGCTGCCCCAGCGCAGGGCCCCAGCTGCCCGCAGAGGCAGGGTCAGGTCACACAGGACCCAGAGGTTCAGGACAGCACACAGCAGGCATTGTGCAGAGGGATGAACCAAGGTGGAGTGGGGCACAGTTCCACCCTCAGGGATGTGGGAGCCCAGCGTAGTGGTGCACACCTGCCATCCAGTCACTCTGGAGGCTGAGGTGGGAGGATTGTTCTGAGTTCAAGGCCAGCGTGGGCAACTTAGTGACTGAGCAAAACCCTGTATCAAAAAATGGCTGTGGATGTAGCCCATAGCAGAGGTCCTGGGTTCAGCCCCCAGCACCGTGACATATGAGCACATACGACACCAGACACAAAGGGTCACCTACTGCACGACTGCATCAGTACAAAGTGTCCAGAGCAGGCGAATCCAGAGACAGCCCTGGGGCTGCAGGGATTGGAGAGATGGGGAGCCTGCTGCCAGTGGGCACATCGCTTTTTTTGGGGTGATGGAGGTGTTCTGGAATCAGATAGTGCTGGTGTACAGCTCGCTGTTCTGGAAACCCTGAACTTTATACAGATGTCAGAGTATGTGAAAGGCATCTGGATCTGTGAAGAACCTGGCTCCAGCCTGAAGGAGGGGCATGGAACCAGCTGTGGTGTCATCGACAGCCTGAACATGGGAGCCAGGTGGCCTGGGTTAGGTCTAGGCCCTGCCGCTTCCTTCCTCCATGGCCTTGGATATGTTATTAGCCTGTCTGTGCCTCAGTTTTCTCCCATAATTATAGGAATAAGGGCTGAGTCTGCTTGTGCCCATGTGTAATCCCAGCTGTGTGGGAGGCTGAGGCAGAAGGATCAGGAGTTCATGACCAGCCTGTGCTGCATAGTGAGCTCAAGGCCAGCCTGAACTGCACAGCAAGACCCTGCCTCAGAAAAATAAGAAAAAAGATGGGTGTGGAGCTGCTCCCCTATCATCCCTGCACTTTGGGAGGCTGAGGCAGGAAGATTTAAGAGTTTAAACCCAGTGTGGAGAATTCAGTGACTTAGCAAGACCCTGTCTTAAAATAAAAAGGGATGGAGCTAAATGTAGCTCAATGGGAAGCCAAACAACAACAAATCCAGAATAATAAGAGTGTTTCCCCCCAAACTGTTACAACAGTTAGATGGCTTGGTTCCTGTGGAGTTGCTGTTCACTGTTGCTATATCACCATTACAGTCCAGGGATCAAAACAGCTCCAGGAAGTGCTTAAGGGAGAGAGTGAACTAAGGGGCTGAGTCCTAAACTGGGGGGCGTGCAAAGGCCCTGTGGCGGGAGAAGCTGCAGTGTGATACAGAAAGTATGAAGGACACGTGTGGTTGATGTGCAGAGTGTGGAATGGAGATCCAGACAAGGTCAGAGTGGTGGTCAGAGAAGAGAGGAGAGGAGTCCTGGCTTTCATCTGAGGCCCTTGCCAGGTGCTGTGGGGTCTGGTGTGGAAGCTCCACATGGCAGCATCCCATTCCCCGCCCCCACCAGAGCTGTCTCCTTGTCTCTCTCTGATTTTGTGCTGCTGGGAGCCAGGGCCTCACACAGGTGCTCCCATGGAGCTGCCCAGTGGTCCAGAGGACCACTGTTCGAGGACCTCCTGACCTACATCCCCTGCTCTCCACTGTAAGGGTGTGCTTGTCTAGCAGGCTCTCATCACAGTGTGTCCCTTGGTGCTCAATCAGCTCACCAACCCTAGTGAGAAGAAATTGACTGGCCCCCAAAAGAAACTGGGGGCAGATTTTTTATGTTGAGACAAGAGTCTCTCTGAGTTGCCCAGGCTGTCCTTGAATTTGTCCTCCTGCCTCAGCCTCCCAAGAGGGCCGAGATAACAGGTGTGCACCACCATGCCTGGCTTTCATCATGTTTTCATTTTTTTAAATTTGTTGATTGATTGATAGGTTGATTTTTGAGACAGGGTCTCACTATGCAGTTCAGGCTGGCCTTGAGCTCACTCTGTAGCCCAGGCTGGCCTCAAACTCCCAACAATCTTCTTGTCTCAGCCTCTGAGTGCTGGGATTACAGGCATGGGTCACCACGCCTGGCTCTTCATTGTGTTTTTAAAGTGAGGCCCTGGTGGCTGGCATGTGGAGCTGGCTTTATGTGTATCCTGAGCTTGTGCCCAGTGGCCCCAGAAGTCCCCAAGTGTAACCACAACACAGTCGTCCCTCTGCAGTGCCAGGGACCGTGCCAAAGGGTGCTCACGGCATTCTGATAAGCCCAGCCTCGGGAGCAGCCTCTCTGACACCTGGTCTCCCGGGCCTCCCTGTCAAGCAGCCAGGCTACAGACTCTGTCCGAGCTGTGCCCAGCAGCCCCCAGGGACCAGTGAGCGGAGGAGCACCCCAGCTGCCGGCGTCCCTCAGGGAATAAGCCTAGAAGGCTTTGATCGCCTGATGCCACTCTGGGCTCTGGCTGCTGTGGTGCCTGGTGTTCCTGGGCAGCTGGGCCGAGGCGGGAAGCCACACACCTGGAAGGGCTCCCCCAGGGGGACCAGGCCCAGAACAGAGCTGTCCCTTCGGCAGAGAAAGAGCTCAGGGCCAAGGAAGCCCCTCTGTGGCACTGACGTGGGCAGCGCAGCGTGGGCGGGAGCCGTGGCAGTGAGGGTGTGTCCAGAGGGCCCTGATGTGCAGGGATGGGTGCTCAGAAACAGCACTGTGTCGCTGAGACCCAGAGGGGACCTGAAGGCCCAGGAGAGGCCCCGCCCAGAGCCTCCTAGGGTCTTCCTGCCCCATTGCGTGCAGATCCCTGGTGGATGGCCCCTCAGGGACACAAGAGCCAGGTGAGTGGTAGGACCAGGGCTGTCCGCCAGCCAGCCAGCCAGCCAGCCGTGGGGAGACAAGAGTGAGGGGCCGGACAGGGAGGGAAAGGGACCAGGAGGTGGTACAGTTGCCGTGGGGAGCATGAGCCCAGGGCAGCCCAGGGTTCAGTAAGTTTCTAAAGTGAGGCTCCAGACTAAGACTTTGGTATGAAATCGCCTGATCTTAAATACATAGCAGCTCAGTAGATTAGATTGACTTTCACTGGGAATTAAACCCAAGACCTTCACACTTGCTACATCTTCAGCACTTGTCCTGCTTTTTGAGACAAGGTCTCGCTATGTAGTGTAGGCTGGCCCTGAACTTACTGTGTATGTAACCCAGGCTGGCATCAAACTTTCAACAATCCTACCTCAGCCTCCTTGAGTGCTGGGATCGCAGGTGCCTTTTTTTAATTTTTTGGGACAAGGTCATGTTAAGTCACTGAGTTGCCTGAGCTAGATTTGAATTTATGATTCTCCTGCCTCAGCCTCCCAGAATGCTGGAATTATAGGTATGGACCACCATGAATGGCCAGTAGATTTTAGAACACAGTGAGGACCAAACTAAATGAGAGAGACACAGGTATGACCTGAGAGCCCCCATTTTGCATCTGGTGCTGTTTTGGGCAAACTCCTACATAGCGTCAGGACCCCGCAGAGCCTGACCCCACAGAGGCTACCCCTGCCCCTTCCTGAGTCTGCCCCTCTACTTCCCAAGCTTCTATTCAGGTGCACCCTCTCATTCCAGCGTCTGAATCTCCTCCCAGCACTGAGCTCCACCACAGGAAGCCACAGAGTCAGTGCTCCGTAAGCATCAGGGTGGTAGGCATCTGGGTGGGCTCCGTGAGTGCCCAGTTGGGGAAGAGCCCGGAAACGCATTCTGGCACCTGCTGCGTGTGGAGGCGTAGGACAGGGCTGCGTCTGTGGCTAGGGTGGCATGGGGAGCAGCTGGGAGGTGTGGGGTGGGGACTGAAGACAGGGACTAACATCCTGACATCACTGTGGCTCCAGGGGCTCCTGGGCTCAAAATTCCCCAGCGGCTCCAGCATGGCTGTGGCTCCTCTGTCACCTGATTTGCCTGTGGGTGGTGTCTGCTTTCAAGTGTTCCTTCCCAGAACAGCCTGTCCCCGACCCCGGGGGGAAGCATCTTGGCTCTGCCTGCTGGAGCCTGGGGTTGTCTTGACCTTGTGCCAACGTCCGGCCAGAGTTCCTGGTCCCTGTGCCACTGTGGGCTGTTTGGGGCCTAGGCAGGGTATCTGTTTCTGTCCACTCCCCTGTCCCACAGCTTTCCTGCTGGTGTCCAAGCCTCTGCTTGTTCCTTCTCGGTGACTGTGGGACAGGGTGACACACATAACACTGTACTACCTTAACTGCATGGACCCTGTAGATTTGGCAGGGTGATTTAGGGACAGTTTGCAGATCCATTGCTATCAAAGAAGATGGGAATTGGGCCAGGTGTGGTGGCACTGCACACCTGTAATCATTGCTATCTGAGAGGCTGAGGCAAGAAGATTGCAAGTTCAAGCCAAGCCTGGGTAACTTAGCTACTTTGTAGGATCCTGTCTCAAATTTTTTACAGTTGAACAAGAGCTAAGGATGTAGCTCAGCTCAAAGGCTCTGGGTTCAATCCCTAGTACCGCACACAGACACAAGAGGAAATGGGCTGGGGTGTACCTCAAGGGCAGAACTTGTGCTTAGCTCTCATGATGACCTGGGGGCAGTGGGATTCGAGGAACTGGGACCCTGGAGTGTTGCTGGTGTAGACATAAAATCCTGCAGCCACTGCGGAAAACAGACATGGAAAAGTTAACTCAGTCACTGCCCACTATGATGGCGCATGCCTGTAATCACAGCACTCAGGAGGCTGAAGCAGGAGGCTCGTTGCAAGTTCAAGACCAGCCTGGGCTACGAAGTAAGCTTGAGGCCAGCCTGCACTGCATAGCGAGACCCTGTCTCAAAAAGGCCAAAAAAAAGAGAAAAAAACCCAGAGTCCCCATGAGACCGAGCTGCTCTGCCTGGGTGTACATCAATAGAACAAGAAACTTGTGTTCAAACAGATACTTGCAAAGAAAGGTTGTTAGCATTGCTCTTCACAGTGGCCAAAAGGTCGCCACAGCCCAGGCCTCCCTCCACAGGAGCATGGACTGCGTGCTGTCTCCATGCAGCAGCTACTACCTCGCTGTGGGAAGGGGAAGTTGTACTAGGTGTGGCAGTGCACACCTGTCAGTCACCACGGAGGAAGCTGAGACAGGAGGACTTTTATTTTGAGGCCAGTGGGCTACATAGCAAAAGCCTATCCAAAAAAAGAAAAAAGAGGGAAGTTTCCCGCAACATGGATGAGCTGGGAAACCTGATGCCAAATGACAGGCAGGACACAGAAGGCCATCAATTGCATGATGCTGTTGCTGGGAGATGTCCAGAGCAGGCAGAACCACCGAGGCAGAAAGCAGGTGGTGGTTGGGGCCCAGGAGGATGGCAGGTGACGAATTGGTGAACACAGCATGTCCTCTGTGGTGATGAGAATGTTCTGGATTAGATGAGGCGCTGCACCACCTTACGAACCTACTACATGCCACTGAGCTGGGCACGTTGAAGGGGACAGCAGAGCTGTCAGCATTCTGTGAGCCCTAAACTTCAAGGAACAAGGCTCCCGAGTCTGGAAGGTTTAGGGGTCCATCCCAGGCAAGTGACTCAGATGAAGCTGGGATCCATCGGTGACATTTGCATTGATGAAATATTTCTTTTTCCTTTTGGTTTTTTGAGATAGGGTCTCACTGTGCAGCTCAGGCTGACCTCAGACTTGCAGAAATCCTCCTGCTTCAGCCTCTGGAGGCTGTGTCACCATGACAGGCATGTGTCACCATGTTTGGCTGCACTGATAAAAAATTTCAAAGTGCACCCCCTGCCAGGGTTTCCACCAAACTCCAAGTCAGGATGTGAAGAGCCTCCTGGGAGGAAAGGCTTGGCCACAGGGCCCAGTGCAGTTGTAAATATGCAGGGTTTCATGAAGTGATGGGGAAGAATGGGGAATTGAGCATAGGCTGTGATTCCAGTCACTGTACTGGATTCACACTGGTCTTAGTGGCACTATGGGAGAAGCCCGAGAAGGACACTTGAGCAGGTTAGTGAGGGGGTGGCCTTGGAGGCATGGCGCTTTTCCTCTCAGGACGCCTCCGAACAGCTTTGTACCAGAAGCCTGGGCACTGGGGGCGGTGTAGGGATGCAGGGCTGGCTGTGGAAAGGGGCAGTGAACAGGTGGCTGCTACCTCCTGTCTCCAGAGGGAACCGTACAGAGCTCCGGCAAAGGCCGCCCCCAGTGCTGAAAATAGCGCCCTGGGCAAGCTGTTCCCGGGAGGTGGGCTGGGCTGCAGCGTGGGTGCCACGGGCGCAGGTCAGGCTGCCAGCAACTCATCAGTGGCATCTCTACCTCCTGCAGACAGAGCTGGCCACAGAGGAACGCGTGTCAGACGATGCAGAGAAGGCTACTGTGGACCCCAAGGACCCCAGCCGCCCCCGGTTCACACTGCAGGAGCTTCGGGACGTGCTGCATGAGAGGAATGAACTCAAGGCCAAGGTGTTCCTGCTGCAGGAGGAGCTGGCCTACTACAAGAGGTCCGTGGCCCCTGCCACCTTGGGACAAGCCTGCTCCCCATGTCCTGCTTGGTGTGTGAAGCCACACACAAAAGCTCACCCTCCGTTTCTGAAATGCAGGACTACAGCATTGTATTTATTGAAATGGTGGCCACTAGCCTTGAAACTCAAAATTCACCTTGCTCAGTTCTCTTTAGCACATGGAACGTGCACAGCTGCCTGTTGAGGGAGAGCCAGGAGGAGGGACAGGTGCACTTCAGGTGGCCACTGCTCCAGCAGGGAAATGCGGTACAGAGAAAATAACAAGGTCACTTATTGCCCAGAGAGGGCTGAAGCAGAAACATTCATGGGAGGTGGCACTGGATTGGGGCCTCTTTACAGGCCAGACAGACATGAGGGGAGGGCAGCTCGCTGTAGGAGGAAGAAGCCCAAAGGTGTGAGACAGGCATTCTACAAGGGCAGGAAATGGGGTATTGTGGGACGAGCACACCTCAAAGAAGCAGCTTCTCCTGGCTCATGGTTCCAGAGGCCTCATTCCCTGGTCTCAGGCTCCAAGGCAAGAACAGCATGCCAGAGGGGCTTGGCGGAGCAGAGCTGCTCACTAAGTGTTGTCCAGGAAGTTGAGCAGGGGGCAGTGCCGGAGAAAGGGGCCGGACAGAGCCCCCGGGGTCACGACCACACAGACACACCCAGAAGGCCCTGATCCAGTGCTGTCAAGCCAATTGATAATCAAGGTCACTCAGTTAAGATCTGCCGTCTCAGAGTGATTTCATCTGGCTGAAGTCAGAGTTAACTGAAAATAGATTTGAGAGCCTGGCACGGTGGCACATGCCTGTAATCCCCATACTCAGGAGGCTGAGGCAGAGGGATCACCTCAAGTGTGAGGCCAGCCTGGGCTATGTAGTGAGTTGAAGGCTGGCCCATCACACAGATGGTGTCTGGGCAGAGGGCACTGTCACCACCTTCTGGGCCTACTAATCTCACCCACCCTCTCGGCCCTCACTTTCTGGAATGGTCCAATTCTCACAGATTATTTTTTTTTTGACTCATTTATCTCATGCTTTTCAACTCCTTCTAGTGAAGAAATAGAAGAGGAGACCCGCATACCCCAGCCTGCTCCTGTCACACACCCAAGACTGTCCCCACAGCCTGAGTCCAGCATCAAGCGGCTGTAAGTGACACACTTCTGACTCTGAACATGCCTGGGGTGGGGGGTGCTCCTGTGACCTCCGACTTCAGCCCCTGACTCTGGGTTCATCTCTTACTGGATGCTGAGCTCCTTCTGGGGTCTTTGGACAGAGAGGTTTGGTAGTGCTGGGGGCAAGGGGGAGGCTGGGGCCTGTGGCCGGTGCTCCAGAGCTTGCTTGTGTGTCATGTGGGGCAGGAGATGACTTCAAAGGACAAGGAATAAGGCAGGAATAAGGCTGGAGCATGGGGTGGGGGCTCAAGCGTCCTAAGGGCTTGAACTCTGGCTGTGAGGTGTCTGCAGTGACCCAGCTGCCCCCAACATACACTCTGTGATGACGCACCCCTCCAGCCCTCTGTGCAGCTGCTCAGTGTCCATGGTCCCTGACACATGCACAGTCGGGCGCTGGCTTCCCCAGGGAGGCACACAAAGGCAGCACCCAGGCCCTGCCTGCAGATTTTAAGTCGCTGCCATGCTGCCTGACGTCATCAGATCCCTTTGGGATTCTGACGAACTATTACAGCCCTTGCCCTTGGGGGAAAAAATAGAGACGTAACATTTTTGTGTGCAATTTGAGGAGGTTCACTGGCTCCTAAATGCTGTGGATAAAGAGCAGGCATCACAGGTCTGGTTAGACAGCTAAGCTCCCTGTGCCAGATGCTGTCCTGCAGGTCATCTTGCTCAGTCCTCACCATGGGGCTGGAAGGGGAGCACTGTTGTTCCTGAACAGTGAAGGAAACTGAGGCACATGACTGAGGCCCCTCCGGATCTCCCCTGAGAGGCCTCCAGCTCTGCCCTTGGCTGACTGCTGAAGGACAGGGGTCCTGTAAACCCAGCAGCAGCTTCGTGAGAGCACGGGTGGAAGGGGTGCTGGGAGAGGAAGTGGGTGTGGCCCAGACGCCTCCCCTTTCAGAACCCTTTCGGAGAAGCCGTGGCTCGGTCCCAGCCTGTGGGTGGCCAAATGCACAGCACATGCAGACCTGGTAGAGCTGGACTCTCCGCGTGGAACGTGATGCCCTGTTCAAATTTGGGCAGGTGCTGAGGGAAGGGGTCACCGTCTGCTGGAGAGTGGGGCCAACCTGCAGCTCTCGTCCAAGCTTCTTGCCTACTGCAGATTGCTGATTAGCTTCACTCTGGGTTCCTGCTGGACCTGGGGGCTCGGGAGTCTCCCCAGTGCTAGCTAGCGGTAAATATTTCCTAAGGATGCAGCACAGACCCAGGAGGGCTTGCTTTGATTCCAGCTCTGTTTTGACCATGGATTAGTTAATGACCTTCCATGTGGAATCAAAACTCAAGGACCTGAAGAGAAAGAACTTAGCTACATAACGAGAAATTTGCAGGGTGTTCCGGCTTCAGGCTCACTGGACCCAGGCCTCACTTCCTCTGCCCCTGGGGTTGTGCCCTGGCTGTGGGCCTGGTTCTCAGTATGTTCCTGGGATTCAGGACGGCAGTATGGTGGCTTTTAGCACTCTCTGAGCGCTAGTTCAGATTTTGTTTGCAGGGAGCATAGAGAAACCACAAAGTCAAGTCTCACTGGCTCTCAGTGGGTCACATGACCATCCCTAAACAAATCACAGGGCAGCATATTGGCAGGTCTGTTTCCCCATCTCCTGCCTGAAGTTTAGAGTATCTAGTTTAACTCCATTCAGTACGGGTAGAGCAGAGGTGAGAAGACCGGGCCCCTGCCAGGGAGTGAGCTTCTCCGGGCTCTGGATGTACAAGCCAACCCCTCATGTGTGGGGAGGAACGGACTGGGTCTCATGTGCTTCCTCAGCTGCAGCTCTGAGGCGTACCCCTTCAGAAGCTTAGGGTGAACCCAGACACACAGAAGCATCTGTCTGTTTCTGTGTCTTCTTCAGCTACTCAGTCTGGGTCTTTCTGCACCAGGCCTTTCTAGCACCTTCCTGGGAAGGGTCCCCAGTTCACACAGTCTCCTGCACCCACTCTGGAGCATGCATTCTAAGGGTTCTTTCTGACTTTTTAACTTTTTCTAAGAAGGTAATTAAGTATGGGCTTATGCTAGTCTCAAATTGGATGAAATCCAGAAAAAATTTATCAAAATTAGGCAAGAAATCTTCCCACTAGTTCTGCCCACACCTGTAAGCTTAGTGCTGCCCATCTTCCCAGATGGTTCCTTGTAGAACCCTCTTCTCCCTTATCTTGCCCTATAGTTGCTCAGCAAGAATTGGTGCTGCATAGCCGGGCATGGTGGTGCGCTCCTGTAACCCCAGCCCTTGGGAGGCTGAGGCAGGGGGTTACCTTGCAAGGTTGAGGCCAGCCTGGACTACATAGCGAGATCCTGTCTCAAAAAAAGGGTGCTCTGAGCCAGACAGGGGAAGGAGCTAGAATTGAGGAGCCCAGAAGAGGTGGACAGAAGACAGCATCAAAGAGAAAAAGACAGTGCGAGACAGAGCCTCCTGCCCACAAGGCGCAGGTGGCCTGTCCTGTGTGGCCCTGCCTCCAAGGAGAGAGCAGGGGGACCCAGCAGCCACAAAAGGCTTTTGGCCAGCACTGCAGGACACTGGTCGCCTTTGTCCTCAGCAGCTGACCAGGGGCTGTGGCTGAGAGCTGAGAGCCAGGAGGAGCCGGGGTGAGGCTCATTCCCTGGGACAGTTCCAAGGGGGACCCCGGGCCTCTCTGCCTTCCCTCCTGGTACTGCAAGCTCGTTCTGGTCTCTGTGCCATTGCCCTGGGGGGTGTTGGTCACACATCCTGTTCAGTGCTGGGGCTCCCCACCCCACTACAGCCCATCCTGTGCCCTCATACTGCATCCCCTGACAGCGAAGTCAGAGCCACCAGAGAGGTGTGAACGGCCTTCACCAGCTCTGAGCACTTGAACTAAGGTATCTTCCAGCCAAAGACGCACAGCTGGCACACGCATCTCCTTCTCAGATGAGGAAACTGAGGTGCACGTGTGTTGTGTTGTTTTGTGTTTTGAGACAGGATCTTACTGTGTAACCCAGGCTGGCCTAGAACTCAGAGCAGTCTTCCTGCTTCAGCCTCCTGAGTGCTGGGACAACAGGTGTGCGCCCCACAGTGGGCCCACTTAGATCACACCCTTGGGAAGGCTCGGGTAGGCTCTTCAGCTGGGCTTTTTGTTTGCACAGATCCTGTCCACCAACTCCCTTTCTCACCACTTCCCCAAGTCCCCAGTTGCAGGCCGACTGCCATGGCCCTTATCACTCAAATGCCCAAGTCAGAGACATCAGATGTCGGATATTTCTGGGCTGAACACAACAGGAAACCAGAGACTCCTGCTGCCAGTCAAAACAGTGGCCTGAAGGTGGTCCAGGAATAGCTGTGACCCAACTGCCACCAGCCGGCCAGGGAGGACACAGTGGCACTGGCCGGGGAGGTCACACGGGCGTCTGGTACCTGCAGCCTCGTTCTTCCCCTTGAACAGCAGGCACCAGCGCCCCCTGTGTGTGACCCCCGCCTCTCTGTCGTGGTCCCGTTCACACAGGGGCTTCCGCCGGATGGGGCAAGCAGCCAGGGGACAGGCGGTGGGAGGAAAGGACAACGGCTGGAGTGAGGAGAGTGGGGAAGCTGGGGCTCGGAAAGGCCTTCCTCACCGGAAAGGCCAGCTCAGAGTGGGCAGCCATCCCAGTCTGCAGTGGTAGCAGCAACAGTGCATTCTGTCCCTGTCCTCCCACCCACCACCCCTCCTCACTTCTGCTGGAAATAGCTTTTTCCAGCTGCCTGTTTCACCACCGGGAATGCCACCCTGTGGACTGAGTTTGAGTCTTCCAGCAATATTCAGTGGGGCGGGAGGACTTGAAACAGTACCGTACATCAGAACCTAAACTCGGCCAGACCATCGTCGCGAGAACGGCCGTTCCTCTGGAGTCGGCAGCTTCTGCCTGGTGGCGCCTGGCCCTTCAGGCCCCAGGACAGATGTCCCGCCCCCTGATGGGCCCTACATAAAATCCAGCATTTCCAGGGGGGCCGATGTCTCTCCCACCTGTTACTGGGGCCACCTGCTATGCAGTAACTGTGTCTTTGGGGAGCCCTGTTTGGGATCCTGGCAAAGGTGGGTGCACAGTAGTGTGGGTTGGAACCACTTGAGAGGTGCTTGTGCTGGGAAGCCCAGCCTCTGGGGCTTAGGCCTGCTCTTTTAGCAAAAGGTCCCCTGTCCCTGCTGTCACGGCCCAGGCAGTTTGCAGTTCACAGCTCCCGTGTGAGGAGTGTCAGATGCTGTCCCAACACACAGAACCCCCACATTGACAGCATTATTTTGTATCTTTTGCCAGTCCCTTTTAAAAACAATCATAACTGCTGGACAGCTGGGTGTGGTGTGGCACATGAGGGTAATCCCAGCATGTGGGAGGCTGAGGCAGGAGGATTGTCAAAAGTTCAAGGTCAGTCTGGAATACATACCAAGATGCTGTCTCAAAAAAACAAAACTAACCTAAAAAAAAATCATAATTTTCAAAATAAGCTCTGGCGGCCTGGCTAGAGTTTCATCTTTAGTGACACAGCCTCTTGGCCTATGTCCACTCCGGCCTATCACCTGGCCACTGTGAGGACAAAGTATTTGTGCCCCAGGGCAGGGCTGGGGCTGAGAAGGGGGATCCCACAAACCCAGAGCACATCCAGCTCCTCCCGTAGGCCTAGTCTGCATGTCCCGCTGTGAGGGCCGCCGGGTTCCTTCAGTGCCATCACACAGCATGTGTCACAAAGTGCCACAGAGCACAAGACTTAAACAGTCATAATGAATGGTCCTGCTGTCCTGCAGGTCACCAGTCAAGGTCAGCAGGGTCAGTCCCATGAGGGAGAGTCCGTGGAGGCCTCTGTTGCTGGTGCCCTTTGTCCTGTAGAAGCAGCACTAATGTCTACCTCGGCACGCAGCACGTCCTTGGGCGTGTGTGGCTGTTCATGCTCCCCCTTTTCTGTCAGGCTGGAGCTGCCCTTCCCGCACTGGGTCCATCTGGAAGGACTCCATGTCTCTAGGTGACGTCCTGAGCTGCTGGGGATTGGGGCTTTGGCAGGATTTGGGGGGAGGGCACACAGTTGGGCCTATGACGAGGACCAGTGGCGGACCCTTGGCCGGACCGTCCGTGGAGTGAACGTCTGTCCCGTCTCCTTTTTTATCTTCTCTGTGTCTGTTTGTACTTCTCTAACCAGGATCTTTACAGCCATAATGCCTATGGTGGCAGCTGGGCTGCTGCTCGATGACTCCACACTGCAGCCTGTGGGACGACTCGTATCCCTTGTAGGCACTGTGTGTGTGTGTGTGTGTGTGTGTGTGTGTGTGTGTGTGTGTGCGTGTGTGCGCGCACGTGTGCGCCGTGTGCAGTGTCGCTGGGGCGGGCCTGCCTGGCTCCCTTGGCCTCCCGAAGCTGCATGGCTGTCGCCTGCGTGCTGGCATCGTGTGGGTGTCGGGTTCACTGCACCCCCTGCACGGTCGAGGTTGCAGGCTCTGTCACCGATAATTCTTTTTGTCTCTTCTGTTTCCATTCTAAAAATCACCTTGCCCACGATCCAGTAAAGAAGGTCCTTTAAACGACGGGTCAGTAGTCAGTGCCCACCGCCAGCCCCAAGTGTCACTAACCCTGTTTGGATTTTCCCGCCAGAGCTTTCTAAACTGCTTTGTCTTGCCAAGCCCTGGCCAGGCAGCCGTTTGGTCTGATGGCTGCAGAGGGAGAGGCCGGGAGAGCAGTGGGCAGGTGTGTGCGGCAGCGAAACCCAGGAGCTGCTGTTTTTCTGGCTGGCTGATTACCCCGCCTGCCCTGTGGAAGGAGCTCCCAGGTAACCCAGGAGGGACGTCCTGCCTCGGGCCTATCCCAGCTGTGTCCGCCTGCCGTGGAGGACAGAGCTTTCAAGCTAGTGATCCACTTGGTTCGCCCCGGAGCTCTGTGATGAAAGAGCCCTGTCTTCTGGGGAGAGCAATCATAGGGTCCAGTCAGCATGGACAAGAGAGAGTATTTTCACCCAGATGTGTCTCAAACACCTCCAAGGGCCACTGCACTAAAAGATGGACAGGTGAAGAGAGGGGTCCCAAAAGAGCCATTCTCTCAGCTCTCCTACCAAGTTCTGAAAGCAAAATTGAAGAGTAAGAGCTTGGTGAGAACAGAAGGAGCCTCAGCAGAGCCCGGTAGTGTGGAAGATTTGGCAGCTTAGCGAGCGCTCCCAGGAGCCCCTCAAGGTTGCGAACTCGAGTGCACGCCGGCTCAAGGCTCCGTTTACACAGTCTGGAAGCCAGCCTTGTTTGGAATGGGCTTATTTGTAAACCTTGTTCTCATGACTTCGGTCTTTATCTTTGAAGCATTTGACAGTTCACTCTGATCAGTGTGCAGTAGTCATAGCAGGAGGCTGAGGCAAGGGCCTCACTGAGAGTTCAAGGCCACTGTAAACTACATAGTGAGACACTGCCTCAAAATAAACAGCTGGGCATGGTGGCACATGCCTGTAATCCCAGCACTCAGGAGGCTAAGGCAGGAGGATCATTGTAAGTTCAAGACCAGCCTAGGCTACAAAGTGAGTTCAAGGCCACCCTGAACTTCATAGTGAGACCCTGTCTCTAAAAGACAAAAAAAAAAAAAAAAAAAACCAACTAACCAAATAAATAAATAGGCTTCATAGGGCCTGGTGATATAGCTCAGTGGTAGAGTACTTGCCCAGCATATACACAGCCTGGGTTCTATCCCCAGCACTGCCCAAGGAAAAAAAAACAAACAGACCCCTTTGGTCTGTGTTGGCTTTTACTATGTAATTGGTACAATAAACTCCAGACCCTCCACCATTAAGTCTCCTTTTGAAAGCCCAGAGTAAATATCTGCACATTTCATCCACCCACTTTATCGAGTGAGTTCGTAATATAATTTAATCATATTTTTTGTCCTGCTGCCTACAGTAGCACCATCCTGAGCAATAATAACCCACAACAGGTGGCCTGTGATGTGCTGCCTGCATAGATTCCCCATTGATTGTCCATGAGCACGGAGCTGCTTACATTAGGGATGTCCTTGACTTTATGTTGCACACTGCTTTCAAGGGTTCTTCTCTCACCATTAGGGAACTAAAGAGAGTTCTGGGCTGCGGCTTTGTGGCAGGGCACTTGCATAGCAAGGGTTCCCTCCCCAGTACCCTAAAGTAAAAGAAACTCATGACCTGTTTCCAGGGGCTTTCTGTCTCCATGGGTCCCAGGCAGGACCTTCAGGAGGAGTGGCCAAGGCTGAGGAGCCCTCCTGGGACATGCACGCACGGCCTGCTCACGCATGTGATGTGACCGCAGGGCTCCGAGGTTGATGACTAGGAAGTCCTTGGCTCTCTCCAGTCACCTCCCCCGGCTCCGTGACACGCTCTTTCACAGCTGACTGGCCCTGCCCCCTCCCGTGCTGGCTGCCGTGTCCCTGGTGCTGCAGACGAGCAAATGCCCAACACGGGCCCAGCACTCACTTCTGTCTCTTGCTTCCCCCTCTCAAAGATTTAGCTTCTTCTCCCGCGATAAGCGGCGGCTGGCCAACGTACAGAGAGACGCGCACATCCACGAGTCCTTCGGCCAGTGGGCAAACACCCACCGTGATGACGGGTACACGGAGCAGGGACAGGAGGCCCTGCAGCACCTGTGACCTGGGCCCTCACCGCTGCACCCATGCCGAGCACACCCAGGGCTGCTGCCTTGCACCCTCGAAGCTGACCCCTACGGGATGCTCTGCTTCGAGGATGGACCTGAGAAACTGATGCCAAACTCTAAAGAAATGTTTATTTATACCCAGGGATGTCACCGTTTCTAATAGAGGACTCTACCTTAGGATATATATTTAATAATCCCACAACTGAGGCCAGATTTTCCTGCTAATTTTAGTAATAAGCTTCTTCAAGCCAAATACATCACATATCACTGTCATTGCCATTTGATTGACTTGGGATCAACCTCTAGGTGTAAAGGTTTTTATTGTCACCTTGTCATTACTTCCGTGGGAGACAGAGGAAGAGTAGCTTTTTATTATCAAAATCATGCTGATATGGTGGGCACGGTGGCACACACCTGTGATCTCTGCATTCCAGAGGCTGAGGCAGGAGAATTGTGAGTTTGAGGCCAACCTGGGCTACACAGAGAGTTCAAGGCCAGCCCAAACTCCATAGCAAGACCCTGTCTCAAAAAGAAGCATTGTGATAGTAGATCGGGTAGGATACATCACTAGGATGGCAGGGCCTCTGAAGTCAAAGACTGAGCCACCCCACTGAAACACAAAGCACAGGACATAAAAGGACAACCCTCCGCCAGACGGGGGCCATCTTTGGGAGCAGCCCCCGTCCCTGACCACTGTGGAGCGTGCGGCCACGTGGAGGACAGCGGGCCTTGGAATCTGCAGTGAGTTTTGCAGTACTAACCAAACAGAGTTGCTGAGGATAAGGCAGTGTTCCTGGTGTGCATTCTTTTTGCTGGTATCTTTTTTTCCCATGTAAAGTGCTTCTTCTCTCAAAGAAGACAAATGTCCAAGCAGATTGGGAGGAGGGCGTGGGAGCCTCAGTGATGTGGAAGGGAAGGGTGCTGGGTGACAGATGGCGGGGACTGCACAGATTGGTGACTCAGCCAGCTGCCTGGTCTGCAAGCAGGGTGCAGGGGACCATTCACAGACCTCTGCACCACCCACAGCAGCAGGGCACAGGGCTGGGTGTCCCTGGCTCCAGAGTGGTGGCACTTGCCAAGACCACTCAAGGACAGCTTGATTAATGGGTCCTGTTGGCTAAGAAGTAGGGGGGGGTGCCCCCCATAATGAGACTGTTTCCACTGGTCTGGGAGGGAGCTGCCGTTGTCAAACTGGACTTTACTAGGATTTACTCGTATACGGGGAAGTCTAGTCTGAGTATTGGAGTTGCAGCATGCAGTGGTACACACCTGCAATCTCCACTCCTCCGATACTGAGGGTCACAGGTCTGAGACCAGCCTGGGCAGTTTAGGATCTTGTGTTCAAGGAACCATAACTCTCAAAGCAACAGCCACTGGCAAAAATGCTATCATTTTTTTTGAAAAATTAAATGAGCGGTACGGTATTTAACTCAACGTTCCCAGAAGTTAAGGCCAAGAGATCCAGCTTTCGAGCAGACCAGAGCCCGGTCAGCAGGGAAGACAAATGTGGCTGTCAGCTGCGCTGTGGGCTCCCCCACCCCCACCCATCCTCCGTCCTCTGTCCCATTCAGCTCCCACTTTGCTGAGCTGGATCTTCCTAGAGGCCTGGAAGTCCACCCCCATCACAGCCCCAGGATGTGCCGAGATAAAGCAGAGGACAGTCAGCATTTCCCGGAGCGGAGCGAGGGCTGGGGGGGGTGGCTGGTAGCTGACCTGCAGGCCACATTGGCTTCCAGCTCGGGCCCTGGACAGCCTGCTAGGATTTACTCTGTGTCTATTCTTATTGCAGTTCAGTAAGCTCTGGGGCTGAGGGTGTGGAAATAGGCAAGATAAACATCAGTCCAACCAGATAGGGGCCAGGAGTCATGGCTTAGTGAGGACTCGGGGCACTGTCACCTTTGGCCACACACCCAAAATCACTTCAAGTATGTGAGGGGAGATCACAACATTCTCTACTGCTGAATGAAATCTTGCTGTACACATGCTGGAACCACAAAACTGCTACTGATCCTGGTAACATGGCCTGCTTGGGGATGTAGCTCAGTGGTAGATACTGGCCTAGCATGTCTAAGGCCTTGGGTTCTGCCTGGCACTGCAAAAACCACCTCCTAAAAACACAAAGCCTTAAAACCAGCAATGATAATTCAATCTGGGTTTGGTGACACACACCTATAATCCCAGCACAAGAGGCTGAGGCAGGAGGATCACAAGATCCAGGCCTGCCTGGACAATTTAGCAAGACTCTTCAAAATAAAAAAGGACCAGTCATGTAGCTCTGTAGTAGAGCACCCCTGGGTTCAATCTCCAGTATTGAAAAGGACCAGGCTTGGCCTGGATCTTAGTGGCACCTGCCTACAATCCCAGCACCGGAGAGGCTGAGGCAGGAAGCTGCAGAGAGCTCGATGCCTATATTGTGAATTCAAGGCCAGCCTGAACTATATTTTTGAGATCCTGTCTCAAAAAACCAAACCAAAACAAAAAGATGATAAATGTGTAAGACCAGTTTGACTCGGTTCCAGATTGGAAGGAAAAGGCTAGGGATCTAGCTCAGTGGCACAAGTACCCACCTGACAAGTACAAGGTCCTGAGTTCAATTCCCAGCACCAAAAAAAAAAAACATTGGACGGAAAAGTCCCAAAGCCCATTACCAGCAAGTTTTATTGAACCACTAGACGGGTGCCATGCACAATCACCCTCGCACTGCACCTCCCTCCGGGCACACCCTGGGCCGCTACTTGTTCCTGTCCCTCTTGTCCCGCCCCTTGGGCCTGTCATCCCGGGAGTCCCTCTCTCTGTCCCAGTCACTGTCAGGCCACATCCTGACCTGCTCCCTCTCCTGCCATCTCTTCTCCCGCCCCCTGTCGTGGTCGCGATCGCGGCCCCTGAAGTCCCAGTGTCTCTCCCGAGAACGCGATCGTTCCCTCCTTTCCCTTCTGCCCTCCCTGTAGAGTTCGTTTTTCACCACGGGCAGGTTAATCGGCTTCCGGAAGGGCCGGTCCCGCCCCCCAAACCTCAGCTGCCCTGACTCCTTCTTGCCACCCAGCCCGCCGCCCAGCCGCCGGGGGATCCAGCCGCGCAGCGTCCGCTCCAGCTCGTAGTCCACGAAGACCTCGTGCTGGTCGATGAGCAGCCCGTCAGCGTCGCGGTGGGCCTTGAGCAGCGCGCGCTCCTCCTTGTACTCGATGAAGGCGTAGCCCTTGGAGATGCCGGTTACTAGGTCCCTCACCAGCCGCAGCCGCCGGATATCCCCATAGCGGGAAAAGACTTCCCGCAGTTTGTCCTCTTTGGTCTGCAGGTTTAGTCTGGCCACGAACAGGGTGAGCAGGGGGTCCCCGGTGACGCCCTTGTTGGGGACATAGCGTGCCAGCATGGCCCTCCAGACGGCTCGGTCGTGGGGGTCTTCATCCGTGCCGTCGATGCTGCCGGCCTTGAGTGGGTCGTACTCCTTGGCTATAGGCACCCAGTCGTTCATGACCTATGAGGGACACAGGAAGGTGTGTGGCGCTGTCCCAAGTCCCCACCCATCCCCCCGCGGTCACCGTGCTGGGGGGTCACGTGGCCGCAGTTGCCCAGAAGGGGAGGTGGCGTCCGTGTGCGCCCTGCCACCAGGGGTCAGGCCTGAGACACTCTGACCCTTCCACGGCCCTCAGGGGGCGCGTCTCATCCAGCGTGGCCACCACGGGACACTGACCAACTGCACTGTGACAGCCATGAGGATCAAAAGCCAGCCAGACCATGCCACCGTCCAGGAGGCTGAGGGGGTTGTGTGAGTTATGTGCAAGGCACAAGGTTCAAGCCCCAGCCCTGCAGATAAAGAGGAAAGACCTCCTCATTACCAGAACCTCAGACACCTGCCAACATGGAGAACCGGCCGAAACCTCTCTCTGGACCCGCATTTGCTCCAACTAGGCCCAGCACTCATGTGGCTACAGTAATTACCAGATTACGCTGAAACAAGTTAGCATATCGCTTATCTGTGGATTTTTTCAGTATGTATCACTAAACGGTAAAGTGGGGTTTTTTTGAGATGGGGTTGGCTAGATAGTCCAGGCTGGTCTGGAACTGGCAACAATCCTCCTGCCTCAGCCTCCCAAGTGCTGGGTTACAGGTGATCGCCGCCTCACTTGGCTTACAAAATTTATTTTCAAGCTGGATGTGGTGGCACAGGCCTATAATCCCAGAACTTAGGAGGCTGAGGCAGGAGGATCATTGTGAGTTCGAGACCAGCCTGGGCTACAAAGTGAGCTCAAGGCCAGCCTAAATTATACAGCAAGACCATCGCAAAAAGACCCCCCCCCAAAAAAAGAAAAGTAAGGGAAAAAATGGTAGAAAAAGGGCTGGGAACATAGCTCAGTGGCACAGCACCTGCCTGGCAAGCATAAGGTCCTGAGTTTGATTCTCCGTACCAAAAAAAAAAAAAAATAGAAATCCCTTTATACCAGGCCTAAAATCTTTGGTATCTACCTTACTCCCCACCCCATCGCAGGGCTGCAAAGGACTCGGATAACAGCTGGCTTTTCTGAGCACCAGTCAGGTGGCAGGCATCACACTGAGCTCTTAACTCCTCTCACCGGCTGGCAATACCAGGCTTGGGCACAACTCCTGTCTTTCAGATGAGGAAGGTCGGACACAAAAAGGCTGCCTTTTAGACCTAAGAACCAGGAGCTTTGCTTTGCTTTTTGTCTTTTTGAGACAGGCTCTCGCTATGCAGTTCAGGCTGGCCTTGAGCTCACTTTGTAGCCCAGGCTGGTCTCAAACTCACAATCCTCCTGCCTCAGCCTCCCTAGTGCTGGAATTACAGGCATGTGCAACCATACCCGGGCTAGAAACAGGAGCTTTTTTTTATTTTTTGGTACCAGGAATCAAACTCAGGACCTTGTGCTTGCCAGGCAGGTACTTGTACCACTGAGCTATATTCCCTGCCCAAACCACAAGCTTTGTGGGCTTTAGATGCTGGAGTTCCTAATCATCTCCTCAGACAGCCTTAATAAAGTAGACGCCTTTGAAGACAGGGACAAAGAAAACCCACCAGGATTCAATCCTCAGCACCAGAGAGAGAAATTAGCCAGATGTGATGGTACGTGCCTGTAATCCCAGCACTTGGAAGGCTGAGGCAGAATGATCACCTTGACTTCAAGGCCAGCAGGAGCCACAGTAAGTTCAAAACCAACCTGCAATACATAGTGAGACCTTGTGTCAAAAAAACAAAGACTTCTTCAAAGAAAAATCTAAGAGAATCACCAAGACACACCATGGGCTTTGTTCTCTTTCTGCGTGCTTCCATCACTGTCAGTGACAACACAGTGAGAAGCTTCCCATACTGGGGGGGGGGGGCAGGTTGAGCTTCAGGATTCTTAACTAAAATGTTGCTAAATGCCACTTCGCTGGGTTTTTGTGAAGATTTGATTGTACAAATACAAATAGTTTATTAGTTATTTACTGCAAATACAAGATTTTTGTCGTTTAAGTCTCTGCTCACTAGCTCTTCGGGAGCAGGTTTCCTCACCAGACCCCTCCGGGCATGCGCAGTGGCGCCGCGGAAGCCTGGGCTAGGCGCCCTCACCAGTGTCCCCATCCCCACGGCCTACTTGTCCAACTCATCTGACTCCTCGCCCTCTGGCTGGGCGTAGGAAGGAAGGGGCCATCCCTCCCAATAGCGCCGGTCTCTGCTCTCCTGACACAACCCCAGGTCTTCCCTCTCTGCCAGGTTTCAACATGGCGGCACCCGCGGGCGCGGACCAGGCGTCGTAGCCGGACTTCCCTTCCTTCTCCCCCGCATGGGCCTAGTCCCCTTCAAGTCGCTTCCACTCACTGCAACACACGCGAGCGCCTTTTCTCGCAGAGACAGGAGTGCTGCTCCGAGCAACGACGGCCTCCTTATGCGTCCTCCATGGGACCGCACATTGGAAGCGGCAGATTCGCCACTGATGCCGATGTGCTCTTTGCTTTGGAGAGGTCCAGTTACATGCATCAAGCACCATGTATTTCCCAAAGAAAATGAGCTTTCTCTTGTTTCTAATATTTTATATGAAGAACAAAAAATGCTTAATTAAAAAGCTGCGTTCCTACATTATCGAATGTGCGGTTCTCCGAACGCAGCTTAGATTCTGAGAGTAGTTACAATGATTGTTCCCTTAGAAAGGGGTGAGGCGGCTCACCTTAAATTTTGGGTTTCCCGGTTTTCTTGACCTCCAGACTTAATCACTTCACTTCCCGTGCAAGCACAACAGTACTTTGAAAGCGAGTTTAGTTTTATTGACTTTAAAATCTGTTGAAGCCAGGCGTACTGGCACACGCCTATAATCCCAGCACTCGGGAGGCTGAGGCAAAAGGATCGTCGCGAGTTCGAGACCCGCTTGTGCTACAGTGAGTTCAAGACCAGCCTGAACTGCATAGTGAGACCCTGTCTCAAAAAGAAAAAAGAAATCTTCTGGGATTTTATTAAAATGCTATTTCCTGGGCTCTTCAAGGAGACCAAAATGTCTAGAAATGAACTCCGAATCACTAGAAATTTGAAAACAAAAAATTTTGCAAGCCCCCAAACGATTTTTTAAGCATTTTGAAAGACTCCTGTCATTAGAAGCCCAAATTTAATAGTTATGTAAGATTATGATGTATCAATTAGAAATAAAAATACATACTTAAAACAAGAAGCCCAGGGGCCAGGGATTTAGCTCCGTGGTGCAGCATCTGCCTGGCAAGCGTGAGGTCCTGAGTTTGATTCCTGGTACCCTCCCCACCAAAAACAGAAGTCCAAATTTAAAACTTGAGGGTGAGGGAAGACCAGGAACTGTACGGTTCATAAATGTTTGTGAGATGACTCATACTTTATACTTCAGTTGTGTTAAGTTTTGTGTGTGTAAGCTTTTGTTTTGTTTGTCTTTTTGAGACAAGGTCTCCCTATGCAGTTCAGGCCGGCCTTGAGCTCACTTTGTAGCCCAAGCTGGTCTCAAACTTGCAATGATCCTCCTGCCTCAGCCTCCTGAGTGCTGGGATTACAGGCGTGCACCACCACACCCAGTGATTGTTTTGTTTTTTTTGAAAGATCTCACGATGTAGACCAGGCTGGCCTTAAACTCACTCCAAAGGCAGGTTGGCCTCAAACTTGAGGGAATTCTCCTGCCTCAGCATCCTGAGTGGTGAGATTACAGGTGTGTACTTCACCTGGCAATATGCTTAAATTTTGAGGACCTACCATACTGTTTTCCTTAGCAGCTGCATTATTTTGCACCTCACCCCAGCAGTGTGCAACGGTTTCATTTATTCCACTCTCAACATCTCTTAATCTTTTTTTTTCTTTAAATAACAGCTACCTAGAGCAGAATATGCAATTAGCATGTGTGAGGCCCTGGGCTCTGCGAGTCCCAGGCACAAAAAGGGAGAGGAGGAGGAGCTGAAAGGCTCATCCCTGCGTCTCCTCCCTCGCCCGACTCAGTCTGTACAGTGAAACATTTACACAAAACCCCTCACAAACCCAGCACACCTGGGAGCTGTGGGAGGGCAAGGGTTTCTGCAGAATAATCACCCTAGGGAGGTGAAGTGCAAACATGTAACCTCACTGGCCAGGCCCCGGCTAAGCCCAGTTCATTCTGTGAACAACCCCACAAGGACTGAGTGGCAGGTTCTGGGGGTGCTGTGGAGACAGAGGGGACCTTAGCGCCTTCACCAGGCTCCACTATGCTCCTCCCACTCAGCCCCCTGAGTCAGCATAAGGAGGGAGGTGGAAAACAAAAGCTTCTCCTCTGCAGCAGGACTGAAAACCTGTGCACAGAAACTCGGTCTTTCTGCAAACACGTTCCTCAAGGAAAAGAACAGGTAAGCTGAGCGTGGAAGTGAAGGACTATAATTCAGCACTCTAGGAGGCTGAGGCAGGAGGGTGGCAAGTCTATATCGAGCCTGAGACTTAGATAGATCCAATCTGAATGTAAGAAGGGCTAGAGATAAAGCCCAGTGCAAAGGACCTGGGTTCAATCCCCAGTACCAGAGCCAGGTATGGTGGTATATACTCTTGGTTTTGTTTTGATTTTTTGGTACCAGAAATCGAACTCATGACCTCAGGCCTGCCAGGCAGGCAGGTACTTATGCCACTGAGCTATATTCCCAGCTGGTATGTACTCTTGGAATCTCAGCACTATGGAGGCTGATGCAGGAAGGTTGCCAGGAGTTCAAAGCCAACCTGGACCACACAGCAAGTTCAAAGCCAATTTGAACTACACATCAGGACCCTGTCTCAAGAAACAAACAAAAAATCCCCAGAACAAAAAATAAATAAACTCTTAAAGACGAAAGACATTGACCATTGACCCGGTATTGCTGGCATTTGAATCAGCCTGGGAAATCTCCAAAATTCTTGCTGTTTTCAAGTGTGACTGAAGACCTAAACTGGGCATAGAGCGCAGGACAGGAAGCAAGCTGGCCTGAACGCCCATCAGGAAATGAATAGCACCCAGTGATCACAGAACCCTGACACTCTGCTCCAGGCCAGACAGGACCCCACGGATCTGCCGGTGGAACTTTCCTGTTTGTGTCCCTGACCCCCAAACTTCTATAGGTCTATTCTATGATGTGGGAACCCACCCACTTCTATTTTCACTCCTTCCTTACCTGTTTTAACTTCTCTCAAAGAAGAGGTCTTGTTGAAATTTATTATTATTATTATTATTATTATTATTATTATTTTGGTACCAGGAATTGAACTTAGGACCTTGCCAGGCAGGCACTTGTGCCACTGAGCTATATCCCTGGCCCCAAGAAAACAGATTTAATATAAGATATACAAATATAATAGCCAGGCAGGGTGGCACATGCCTGTAATCCCAGCACTCAGGAGGCTGAGGTAGGTGGATCATTGCGAGTTTGAGACCAGCCTGGGCTACAAAGTGCTCTCAAAACCAGCCTGAATTGCATAGCAAAGGGCCGGGGATGTAGCTCAGTGGCATAAGTGCCTGTCTGACAAGCACAAGGTCCTGAGTTCAATCCCCAGTACCAAAAAAAAAAAAAAGAACAGTTGGTTTATTGATAATTATTACGGGGATGGGGATATAGCTCAGTGGAATAAGTGCTTGCCTGGCAAGCACAAGGTCCTGAGTTTGATCCCCAGTACTGCAAAAAAAAAAATTGCATAGCAAGACCCTGTCTCAAGTAAGCCAAAAAAGGAAAAACATTCATATATACATATAAATTTCCAAAGCCAGGTGTGGTGGCGCATGCCTATAATCCCAGCACTCTAGAGGCTGAGGCAGAAATATCACTGTGAGTTCGAGGTCAGCCTCAGCTACAAAATGAGTTCAAGGTCAGCCTGAAATACATAGGGAAACCCTGCATAAAAAAGACAAAAAAAAAAATTACAGATTGGCTTACTGCGGCAACCCACAGTCTGGGGTGGAAGCATGCAAGAGGTGGAAGGCCTGGAGCTCTCTGCGGTGTCCCAGGCCAGTCTGTAGCAGGAGGTGGAAAGGTCGGTGCTTCAGGTTGAAGCCTGCTCTGCAAGCTGGGGGCCCACGTCCGAGGTGAAAGCACAGACTGGAGCTCCTCCGAAGAAAACAGAGGCGGCCGGCCTCCTCCGTTTCCCTTTAACACCATCCTGGCGCCACCCTCCCTGAGCCGTGCTGAGCCAGCCTACTTGGGCGCAAGCGGAGACAATCAATCAACCCTCACACCATTCTTATAAAAACCCCTTGGAGCTGGGCTGCACAGTGAGGTCAGCGCTAGCCTGGAGGTCATAGTGAGCCCCGTCTCCAAAGAACATGGCCCACAATTTAAGAATTAGGGGTCAGCACTGTGCCAAACCTCTCACAACAATCTTGCCAACCTATCCTTCTTCCCATTTGCTATCAAGTGGCAGAGCCAAGATTCAAACCCCTGAGGTCTGCCCCAGGATGGCTTCTCCTGCTCACCTCAGCATCAAGGCCTGGGTTTCAGTCTCATGCCCTGGAATCCAAGGGCTTGTTCCACACAGACTGCAACCCCACCCCACAACCCGGTTCTGGAGGTGCCCAGGGCCTTGCAGGTCTCACACAGGACTGAGCTCCTTCTCCACCTGAGAATCTGCACTTTTTTTTTTTAGCCAGATATTGGGGTTAACAATCTCCCTTAGTTATTGCAGGCTAATTAGGTCCACAATCTCCCAAACAAGTGTATGGAAAAAAAAAACCAAACATGAAAACAGGGGGCCGGGGATTTAGCTCAGTGGCATAAACCCCTACCTGGCAAGCACAAGGTCCTGAGTTAACCTGGGTGTGGTGGTGCACGCCTGTAATCCCAGCACTCAGGAGCCTGAGGCAGGAGGATCGTTGCGAGTTCGAGAACAGCCTGGGCTACAAAGTGACCCCAAGGCCAGCTTGACCTGCATAGGGAGACCCTGCCTCAAAAAGACCAAAAAAAAAAAAAAAGGTCCTGAGTTAAATTCCTGGCACCAAAAAACAAAAAACGAAAAGAATGCAAATGAGTGTACAGAGAAGGCTAAATAAAGAGGCCAATGGAACAATTTCAGAGCTCCAGGAGGATCAAAGACCTCACAGAATTCGAGATTCTCTGGGGGCTAAAACCAAGACCCTCTCTGGGAGCCCACATGTATTTAGTTATCAGCAGAAAGAGGGGAGCACTCAAGAGGGCCAGAACCACTCAAGGACTCCTCCAAGTAAGGCATTAAATTAATCCTTCATAAAGATGAAGTTAATCCACCCGGGAGTGAGATGCCTGAGGCCAGAGTCTTTATCTAGTTGAGATCGGATCCGGGCGTCCTTGGTTGTTATCTTGTCTTATCCTTTGAGGCTTTCAGGTTCATCCACCATTACAGGTTTTAGTAGGAATTAGGGACTCACAGAGGTTCACTTACTATGACTCCGTCACCTACTTTCCGAAAAGCAGCCTAGGCTTTGGAGAGATTGGCAAGTAAACATAAAAGGCCAATTGGTGATTTTTAAGTCTTGCTTACAACTGCTTCATAAAGGTCTCCCTCAGTCAGGGTCTCATTACGGAGCACAGGCTGGCCAAGAATTTGCAATGATCCTTCTGCCTCAGGCTCCCAAGTGAGGGGATTTTAAGCATGTGCCCCCACACCTGGCTCATTTCAGCATTTTATTTATTTATTTTTTTATTCATTTATTTATGGTACTGGGAGTCAAACTCAGGACCTTGTATTTGCCAGGCAGGCACTTGTGCTGGTGAGCTATGTCCCGGGCTCATTTCAGCATTTTATTTCATTTTTTTGGTACTAGGAATCAAACCTTGCACTTGCCAGGCAGGTACTTGTGCCGCTGAGCTATATCCCCAGCCCGCAGCATTTTAAAGATATGATGTTAGCTGGGTGTGGTGGTGCACACTTGTAATCCTATTACTCAGGAAGCTGAGGCAGGCAGATTGCCATGAGTTCCAGGCCAGCCTGGGCTACATAGTGAGACTCTGGCTCAAAAAAAAAAGGGAAAAAAGAGAGGGAGGGAGGAGAGAAGAAAGAAAGAAAAGAAAGCAGTGAAGCCACATTTCATCCTTTCCTCTGGCACTGTTCTGAGAATAGCAGTGAGGTGTCACCTCACACATCATAAATGAACTCGTTCAAAGTGTACAGTTGAGGCCGGGCGTGGTGGTGCATGCCTGTAATCCTAGCCTTCAGGAGGCTGAAGCAGGAGGATCACTGTGAGTTCCAGGCCTGCCTGGGCTACAAAGTGAGTTTAAGGCCAGCCTGAGCTGCATAGCGAAACCCTGTCTCAAAAAGCAAAAAAAAAAAAAAAAAAAAAAAAAGTGTACAGTTGAATGGTTTCAGTAACTTCACAGAGCTGTGCAACCATCAGCCCAGTCTGACATCAGAACATTTCCATTGCCCCACAGAGAAGTTCGGAAGGCATGAGCAGTTACTCCCCAACCTCCAGTCCTAGCAGGGGCCGGGGCGAGCCACGGACCAACTGTTTCCATCTCTGTGGGCTCACATGTTCTAGAGATTGTGTGTGCCTGAATGGCATCCCATGGGCTGCTGTCACCTGCTTGGCAGTGTTTTTTTTCTTTTTTTCTTTTTTTTTTTGAGACACGGTCTCACTATGCAGTTCAGGTTGGCCTTGAGCTCACTTTGTAGCCCAGGTTGGGTTCCAGCTTACAATGGTCCTCCTGCCTCAGCCTCCTGAGTGCTAGCAGTGTGTTTTTTTGTTTGTTTTGTTTTTGTTTTTTGAGACAGGGTCTCGCTATGCAGCCCAGGCTGGCCTTTAACTCAGGGCAATCCTCCTACCTCAGCCTCCTGAGAGCTGGGATTATAGATCTACCCACCACACCCAGCCAGTTGACAGTTCCGATTCACGGTCACAGCCGCTATGAACAAGTGTGTACAAACACCCATTGGAGATCTTGCCTTCACTTCTTTCTTTCTTTCTTCTTCTTTCTTTTTTTTGGGGGGAGACTTTTCAGATACAGTCCACTACGCAGTTCAGGCTGCCCCTAAGCTCACTATGTAGCCCAGACTGGCCTTAAACTTGCAGTTATCCTCCTGCCTCAGCCTCCTGAGTGCTGGGATTACAGGCGTGCACCACTACGTCTGGATTCATTTATTTATTTTTTGAGACAGGGTCTCTCCATGTAGTTCAGGATGGCCTTGAATGCCCAGTGATCCTTCTGCCTCAGCCTCCCGAGTGCTGGGGTTACAGGAGTCCACCACTACGCCTGGCTCTTCTATGAGTTTCTTTTTTTTTTTTTTTTTTTTGGTGGTACTGGGGATTGAACTCAGGACCTTGTGCTTGCTAGGCAGGCACTTATTCCACTGAGCTATATCCCCAGCCCTCTTCTATGAGTTTCATGGTTTTTGGTTGTACATTTGGATTTTTTAATGTATTTTCGGTTAGTTTTTCTGTATGGTGTGAGGCCAGAGTCTGACTTCATTATTTATTTATTTGCAGTGCTGGTAGTGAATCCTTTGCACTGAGCTAGATTCCCAGCTTATTTTAATTTTAATTTTCATTGCATTTTTAAAAAATTTTAAAACAGTTCAGCTGGTGCATGTCTGTAATCCCAGCACTCAAGAGGCTGAGGCAACAGGATTGCAACAAGTTTGAGGCCAGCCTGGGCTAAGCAGTGAGTTCAAGGCCAGCCTGGACTACATAGCAAGATCCTGTCTTAACATAAAAATAAAAATAAAACACCAGACACCTGAATTAAGGTGGGGGAAGAAACACTGATTTTTGTATTTGTCCCTAACCTGGCCCCTCCCACAATGCACTCTGGGAGGCTGAGGCAAGAGAATCACAGATTTAAGTCCAGACCCGGCAACACTGGGATTTAGAAAACCCATGCTTCAAAATAAAAAAAATAAAAAAGGGCTGGGCATGTAGCCCAGTGTGAGGGCCCTGGGTTTGAGCCCCAGTAGCCCAAAAATAGGTAAATAAAAACAAATCACCACTTCCTCAAAGACTCTGAAAGGTACTTGAGGGATTAGTTTGTTGTGGTTTTTTGAGACAAGGTCTGGTTATGCAACCCAGGCTGGGTTCAAATTTAAAACAATCTTCCTGCCTCAGCTTCCCAAGTGCTGGGATTACCTGCCCATGAATGTAATTATTGCCTTCATTTTACAGAAGGGAATGCGAGGCCAACTTTCCAAGACCACCGACCCTTAGGAGCTGAGCACAGCGTGGTGCGGGGAGATATTCCTGCCCCATTGTATTTAGGTCAGAGCAAAGTTAGATGCCACAGGCCCTGGCGACAAGTGTTCTGGGAGCGCTGCCAACAAGAGCTGTTTGCTGTTCTGCTACAGGCTCCAAAAATGACCGTCTCGTAGAGACCCGGATCTTCCCTCTACCACCATACAAATTCGGTTACTATTTTGATTTATGGCGCCGAACCTTCCTACAGAGCAATAACTCCAACACTTTCTTTCTTTTTTTTTTTTTTTGCGGTACTGGGGATCGAACAACCCTTTTTAAATTTATCCTGAAGGGCCAGGGATATAGCTCAGTGGCATAAGCACCTGCCTGGTAAGCTCAAGGTCCTGAGTTCAATTGCTGGTGCAAAAAAATAATATTCTGAGTGTTTTGCTAAATCGCCAAGTTGTCCAGGCTGGGCTCAAACTTTCCATCCTCCTGCCTCAGCCTCCCACAGTGCTGAGAAGCGTGAACCCCCACGCACAGTATGATGCAAATTTTCTGGCTGGAAAGTTTGAGTTTAACTTGGGGAAAAAAGTCCTGTGCTGTTTTTTACCTGTTTTCCTGGTGCCACTGGAAACCCCGCCTCGCTCGTCTCCATGGAGACGCGGCCGTTGCTAGGGGCGGAGCGGCGGCGGCTCCGCCTCCCGGGCGCGCAGACTGGCGGCTGATTGGGCGGCTGACTTGGCCCGTCGGAAAGTTTTGGTGTGGCGCGGAAGTGGAGGCCGGGCGGCCTCGGGGCGCAGCGGCCATGGAGGAGCCGCGGGTGCACCAGGAGGACGGGGACGAGGAGGAGGACGGCGAGAACGAGGCCGGGCCCGAGCGCGCCCTGGACAAGAGCGCCCTGCAGCTGACCGCCGAGGACGTGTACGACATCTCCTACGTGGTGGGCCGCGAGCTGATGGCGCTGGGCAGCGACCCCCGCGTGACCCAGCTGCAGTTCACGATAGTGCGCGTGCTGGAGCTGCTCGAGACGCTGGTGAGCGAGGGCGGCCTGGCAGCCGAGGCGCTGCGCCTGGAGCGCGACAGCCTGCGGCAGGAGGTGCGGTTGCTGCGCGGCGGGGCACCCCCTGCTGGCGGCCAGGTGAGTGGGGACAGGGGTCCTCGCGCTTTTGGGAGGCTGAGGCAGGAGGATCCCGCGAGGTTGAGGCCAGCCTGGGCTAGATAGTGAGATCCAACCCAGCATGGACTACATAGCCAGACCGTCTCAAAGAAACAAACCCGGTGCAAGTATCCAATCCTCAGATGGAAACGTGGTGCGGGGGAGCCTTTACTGGGTGCTTGCCCCGAGTAGGAACCTGGGTGTGTTGTAAATCCTCGGGTTCCACCAGCTGTGACCTTGACGAAGAGCAAGGGTTCCCAAGCTCTACTGTCAGAGGCACCCACCCCGGCTGGGCCCTACTGCATGGACCGCCGGGTCCCTGCGCTGGTTTCCTGACTCCAGCCCCTGGAGGAAGCCTTGGAATCCGCATTTCTAACATGTGCTCTTGAGAGGCTGCTGCTGCCCAGCCGGCCTCACGCCGGGAGAAAGAGGAATTCGTGTCAGTGACCACAGAAAGACGTGTTCAAGGCAGGCAGTCATTGTGCCACACTGGAAATAACCCAGATGCAACCGAATAGGGTTTTTTGGGGGTTTGTTTTACTTTGTTTTGTCTTGGTGCTAGGGATTGAACCAGGTCTAATACATGCTAAGCAAGCACTCTAGCACCGAGTTATAACCCTACCCTTTCTATTTTTATTTTGAGACAAGGTCTCTCTAAGATGCACAGGCTGGACTCCAGCCTGTGATCCTTCTGCCTCAGCTTCCTGAGTGTGCCAGAATAGATTTGTGGAGTTGTGGTCTATTTCTGCCCCAGAATACTACACGTCAATGAAAAAGTACAATACGGATACACATACGCCACTGGTGTGCATGAATTCATGCGGGTTACACTGAGAGAAAGAAGCCGGGCACAAAAAAGCATCTGCTGTATATTTATGTGAAAATCAAGAGCAGGCGAAACAACCTTGAGTTAGAGGAAGAATGGGAGAGGAAGGGTGCAGAGGGACCTAGCTGAAGAGCTGGAGGTGCTCCCTGTCTTCCCTTGGGTCTGGCTGTAGAAGTAGATAGCTATGTTAATAATCGTCAAACTATATCCCACTTTTTAAAAAATAACATTTTACCTCACTGCCCACCAGCGTTGATGAAACAAGCTAGTTTGGCTTTGTTTTATGTTGCAGTACTGGGGATTGAACGCAGGGGCTTAGCACTGAATTACAGCCTCAGAACTTTGCACAATTTTTTTGTTTTTGAGACAGGGTCTCACCGTGTAGCCCAGGCTGGCCTCAAACTCACAGCGATCCTTCTGCCTCAGCCCCTCAAGTTTCAGGATTACAGATGTGCACCACCGCATCTGGCACTTTTCAAATTTTTTTATTTTAAGATAGTCTTGGTAATTTGCCCATACTAGGCTCAGACTTGCAGTCCAGTAACAGGTGTGTCACGGTGGCCACAAAAAGTTTTAAGAAACAGTTTACCCTAACCGCCCTTACCATGCACAAGCACGTTTTTTCTATTTTATTTCTTGAGATTTACAACGCGCAAGCGTGTGTTGCTGAGGTCTCAGTGCAGGGTCTCACACATGCTCAGCCTGTGCCTGACACTGATCCACACCCCCAGTCCCTGCCTGGTTTGTTGATTGGTTTGTTTTGTTTGAAAACAGGGTCTCACTGGCTGGCCTTGAACAATCCCTGCACTGTAGGAGGCTGAGGCAGGAGCATCACAAGGTGGAGCCTAACCTGAATCACTTAGGGAATGAGACACTGTTTCAAAATAAAAAATAAAAAGGGCTGGGCCAGGGGGTCAGTGTGCAGGCTCTGAGGTCAGTCTCCAGGGCCAAGGCAAAGAATGGGGCTGGGGAGCAGGAGGATTGCTGTAGGCTGCACAGTGAGTTCAGGGCCAGCTTGGACTGCATAGCAAGACCCTGTCTCCAAAAAGAAAAGTAACTCTGTGTCCAGGAACCTGTCAGGAGCAGCCAGGATGCCAGCCTTCTCCAGTGAACTAGCGTGCATCACCATTGTCTGAGACAGGAGCCCCTCATGGCTGTAGGCTTCAGGTTGCAAAGCAAAACCACCACCCGATTTTGTGTCTGCTCAGGAACATGCTTCACCAGGCACTGACAGCTGTTCTCAGGGCTGTTTCACCAAAATCTGTCTCTCCTACAGAAAGAGATTCTGCGTCAGGTGCCTTTTGGCATTAATGGTGCAGCCAATTCAAAGATCCAGACAGGAAGCATCTGTTGGCTTAGAGTCAGCCCTTCCTGCTGGGGACAGCGGCTTTTTCTCCTTTTCAGATTTTTCTTTCACCTCCCTCTTTCTCTTTTCTTTTCTTTTCTTTTCTTTTCTTTTTTTTTTTTTTTTTTTTGAGACAAGGTCTTACTATGGCAATTCAGGCTGGGCTTCAGCACTTTGTAGCCCAGACTCGTCTTGAACTCGCGATGATCCTCCTGCCTCAGCCTCCTGAGTGCTGGGAGTACAGGTGTGCACCACCACGCTTGGCTCCTCCCTCTTTTTTGGACATTTCCTTTGGCACCAGATGGTGCAGTCACTGGTGTGGACTGTGCCACATTTTCAGCACTTAGAGAATCAGCTTGCAGTGTTCAAGTTCTGCCTTAATTAGTCCTGTTTCAGTTCTTCAATTACTTCCTTCCTCGAAGTATTTTTTCTCAGTGTTGCCTGCAAAATTGCTCTGTCCTTCAGAAGGGCAACTCATTAGTCAATAAAGTCAGCGTCTTGCTATATTGCCCAGGCTGGGCTCAAACTCCTGTGCTCGGTTGATCCTCCTGCCTCAGCCTCCAGAGTCACTGGGACTGTAGGCAGGCTCCACCGTGCTTGGCTCACTTTTGTCCATACGATTCTAGGTACTTCTTGAAGTGGAGTCATAGTAATGGTTAGCACTGACAGGCTTATTTGACTTAGCATGAAGTCCTCAAGGTTCACCCATGCTGTGGCATGTGTCAGAAGCTCCTTCAATTATCAGGCCCTGTAATATTCCACCGGGTGTTCACCCTGCGTCCTGTTTGTCCATCAGTACATGACCCACCCTGGCTTGCTTCCACCTTCTGGTTGCTGTGAGTTGTGCTGCTGTAAACACGAGTATGCAAACATCTCCTGGAGACCTGGGGCCTCGCAGCCAAGCCTTCTGTCCTGGGCTGTGCGGGCTGCGGGCCGCATGGGGAAGCCGTCTCATTGGCATCCTCTCTTCCAGGTGGACCTGGGGCCCGACAAGATGGTGGTAGACCTCACGGATCCCAACCGGCCCCGCTTCACACTGCAGGAGCTGAAGGAGGTGCTGCAGGAGCGTAACATGCTGAAGGCACAGCTACTGCTGGCGCAGGAGGAGCTGCTCAGCTACAGGAGGTGAGGGAACGGCAGTTATTCAGTCAACAATCAAGGAGGACGTGTTTAGGAGGTGCTTGGTTTCTGCCACCAGCTCCGGCTCCCCCTGAACAGCCAGGTGTGGCCTGCTTGTCTCCCTGGGTTCCTTGTTCCTGGGTTTGTGTAGTCCATTTCCTGAGGACCTACTATGTGCTAGACACTTTCTGGGTATTGAGGGCACAGCAATGAATACAGCAGAGACAGTAAAAGGCCTTGCTTGTCAAGTGCATATTAAGCACCAAGATGGAAGCCTGGGAGCCGGGCCTGGCAGTGCAATACTGTCATCCCCCACCCCAGGAGGCTGAGTCAGGAACATCTTGAGTTTAAGCCCAGCCTGAGCAATTTAGTGACTAGTCAGACTCCCCTAATGAGAGTAAGACTTGGCTGGTGATGTAGCTCAAGGCAAGGCCCTGGGTTCAATTCCCAGTACAGCGAAACAAATGCACAAACAAACAAAAAATGGAGTGTGTTTTCCTCTCTCATCAGGCTGGCCCTGCCTTGCTCTGACCAGTAGGTAGGACAGGAGTGATGCTGACTGCCTAGGTTGGGCTGTAAGAGGCCTTAATGCTTCCGTTTCTGTGCCCTTGGCTGCCACCTGAGACCACCTTGCTGTGAGGAAGGTCACGGAGAGGTGACACGGAGGCCTGAGGTGCCCCGGTGACCGCCAGCGGCAGGAGAACCACAGAGCCTGCCAGGGAGCCGAGGGCCATAGGGACAGACTGGAAACATCAGGGCTTCCCACTGCTGGGCTCTCTTTGTGTACAATAGCGAAGAAAAATAGGGCATTTTTCCCTGCTTATTTTTGGGGCAGGGGATTATACACAAGGCCTGGTGTTTGTACACAGTGGTCTTCCGCTGACCTGCACCCTTAGCTCTCTTTGGTTTTTATTTTGAGACAGGGTTTTGCTGTGTTGCCCCAGCTGGCCTCTACTTGCAATCCTCCTGCCTCAGCCTCCTGAGGAGCTGAGATATGAGACCTACAGGAAAACAACCCACTTCTTTGCCTTCCTTCCCCAGTGGCCTGATTCCCCCGAGAGAAACTCCAGGAGGAAGACAAGCTAAGGAGGCTGTGGTTACCAGGGCCGGAAGTCCCGACCCTGGCAAGGGGGAGAAGACGATCATGAAGAAGTTGTGAGTCGCCCGCTGTCCCTGCTCCTGGGGAACGACGGGAGGCAGCTGGGGCTGAGGGAGGCTGGTGGGGACCAGGGAGGCCTCCCTCCCCTATAGCCAGTGTGCTGGGTTTCACCATGGCGTCCAGGCTGGCCTCAAACTTGCAGCAGTCCTCCTGGCTTGGCCTCCCCAGTGCTGGGTTTGCAGGTGTGCCACCACTCCTGGCTGTGGTCCTCAAATTTTTTTTTGGCATTTAAAATTTTTATTGGTATATTTTATTTTTTTTATTTTTTTGATACCAGGAATCAAACTCAGGCCCTTGCACTTGCCAAGCAAGGTGCTGTGCTGCTGAGCTACATCCCTGGCCCTACTGGTGCATTTTATATGTTTGTTTGTTGGTTGGTCTTTTTGAGACAGGGTCTCACTATGCAGTTCAGGCTGGCCTTGAGCTCACTTTATAGCCCAGGCTGGTCTTGAATTTGCAATGATCCTCCTGCCTCAGCCTCCCGAGTGCTGGGGTTACAGGCGTGCGCCACCATGCTGGAAGCTGAAGTGGGCTTTTGCACTCAGCTTTTCCCCTTCTAGGCATCTTCCCCACAGAGCGAGGACTATCTAGTACAGTGAGCTGTGCACACTCGTGTTTATAGCAGCACGACTTGCAATAGCTCCTGTTGGCACATTGTAGATACACAATGGTGATATTCACGGTGGGAAGTTTGCACCTGTGCACACCTTGCTGCTTCCCCCACTCCCCAACCCCCTCCAGCCGCTCTTCCCTTCCTTATTCACAAAAGCTCTATTTCCATTTTCCCCATCTATGCTTTTTTTCTTGGCCCTGCCTGCCTTTCCCTCTCCTCCTCCCTGTTCCCCTTCTCATTTGAATATCATCTTCCCATCTTCCAGTACCTATTACACATTTTGGTCCTGATTTACACTTTGGTTTCTCACACCAGAGAAATAGTGTAATATTTGAACACGTGTCTGATCAATTTCACTGAAGAGTGTGGTCTCAGGTGCAGCCACGTAGCTAGAAGTGTCTCAAGCTTGTCCTTCTTTATGGCAGAGTAGTACTCCATTATATAAAAAACGCCACATCTTCCTTATCTGTCCTTCAGTGGATGGGCATCGGGCACTTTCCAAGATTTAGCTGTCACAAACTGTGCCGCTATAAACATGGGTGTACATACATCACTGTGATACTATGCTTTTAATTCTTTCAGGAAGATACCACAAAGGGTTATAGCAGGGTCGAATGGAATCTCTAGTTTAGTTTTTTGAGGAGTCTGCACACTGATTTCCACAGTGGTTGCACCAGTCTACACTCCCACCAGCAGCAGAGGAGGGTTCCTTTTCTCCCACACCCCCGTCAGCATTTGTTACTGGCCGATTTCTTGATGATGGCCATTCTTTCAAGGATGAGATGGGATCTCAGCGTTGTTTTAATTTGCATGTCTTCTATGTCTAGTGATGTTCAACATTTTTTTCCATATATTTATCTGCCATTTCTACTCCTTCATCTAAGAAGTGCCTATTCATTGCAGGTGAGACCGGGCATGTTCAGGGTGGTATGGCTGTAGACGTGTTTGTTCATTTCAGATTCCCATTTTTGAATTGGGTCTTTAAATTTAAGGGGTTTGATTTTTTTTGTTGTTGTTTTTTTTTGGTGGTACCTGGGATTGAACTGAGGACCTTGCGCTTGCCAGGCAGGTGCCTATTCCACTGAGCTATATCCCCAGAGAGTTTTTATTCCCCAGTACTGGAGAGTAAACCCAGGGCCTTTGCACTGAGCTGCATCCCAGCCCTTTTTAAAGTTACTGTATTTTGATCCAGGGTCTCACTGAGTTGCTAAATTGCCCACACTGGGCTTGAACTTTTGATCCTCCTGCCTCAGCCTCCCGTGGTGCAGGGATTACAGGTCTGTGCCACCACGCCAGGCTCTAAAGAGGTTCCTCTGTCACTTCTTTGGAGTTTGAGCCCAGTGTGGGAACGTGAAACAGCTTGTGTGTGAGGCAGGCTGAGGACGTGTGCGGAGGGGACCAAGGCCTGGCTGGAGGCAGCGGCAGCAGGGGATGTGCCAGTGGTGAGGAGCACATCCGGGATGTGATGATGGAACTGTGGCAGTGGGCATGCATCCTGAGGTGTGAGTGGCTGGGGAGAGGCATGTGTGTGGGTCTAGGGGACAGTGGCCAGCATGTTCCCAACACCTGCATCTGAACTCCAGGACAGGATGCCAAGGATGGAACAAGGTCTCTGCCCTGAGCCATAGCCTGGCCCTTTTTTATTTTTTTGAGATAGGTTGTTACCCAGGATGGACTTGAACCTGTGATCTTCCTGCCTTAGCCTGCCAGAATGCTGGAATTTGTAGGCAGGAACCACCACTACAACCAGCTCTTTTTTTTTTTTTTTTTTTTGGTACTGGGAATCAATTTCAGGACTGTGCACTTGCCAGGTAGTAGCTGTACATCTGAGCTACATCCCTGGCCCACCAGCTCTCTTTTAAAATTGTAGATACCATTGAAGGTAATCCTTTCCTCTATCGTAAATCCTCTGACAATTAAAAAAGAAAACAGATGTTGCTCACCATCTGTTGGGATGCCACAGTGACTAAGTATGGCTATGGACCCCAGTCCTTCCTCACCACACAGCCCACTGTGTGACGCTGGGCTGTCCCTTAACCTCACGGGACCCCAGTTTGCTCATTTATTAAACATGAATCTGCCAGATGTGATAGTGCACAGCTGTGACCCCAGCTATTAGGGAGGCTGAGGCAAGAGGACCAGAAGTTCTAGGACAGCCTAGGCAGTCAGCAAGGTCCTGTCTAAAAATAAAAAGGTCTTGGGTATATCTCAGTCGGAGAGCGCTGGCCTGGTGTACGCGAACCCTGGGTTAAACCCCTAGTACCCTATAGGAATAAAAGACATATTAACAGTGTGCCTGTCCCCTAAGCAGCCATGAATAATAGGAAAGAAACCAACAGGTGGCAGAAGAGGTGAAAAGCCAGGCGTGGCGGCACACACCTGTTATCCCAGCACTCGGGAGGCTGAGGCAGGAAGATCGATGCGAGTTCAAGACCAGCCTGGGCTACAAAGTGAGCTCAAGGGCAGCCTGAACCCCAAAGTGAGACCCTGTCTCAAATAGACAAAAACAAAAACAAAAACAGAAGAGGTGGAAAAAGGGGTAAGTGTTGTTCACATACCAACTCTCCATGGTGAGTGTAACCATGCTCACTGTGAAGGTGGAGTAACAGGGCTGGGGGTGTAGCTCAGCGGCACAGCGCCTTTCTGGGAAACATGAGGTCCTGAGTTGGATTCCTGGTACCAAAAAAAAAAAAGAAAAAGTAAAAAGTAAATAAAAGGACTAATAAAAATAAAAAGTTTAAAAAAGAAGTTTGGTACCTGGTGTGGTGGTAGCACACACCTGTTATCCCAGCACTCAAGAGCTGAGGCAGGAGGATCACCATGAGTTTGAGGACAGCCTGGGCTACATAGTGAGACCATGTCCCCCCCAAAAAGTTTTGAGACTGGTGATATAGCTCAGTGGCACAAGCTCCTGCCTAGCAGTTACGAGGTCCTGAGTTCAATTCCCAGTACCAAAAAAAGAAAGAAAATTTTGGAAACAAAAATAAATATGAATAAATGAATGACACCGTGAATAAGTGCTGGAGTCCCTGGGGCCTACAAGCTGCCCATGCTATGCTCACCCTGCCCTCTCTCTCCTCCCAGGTTCGCTTTCCGGTTGGGGAAGCAGACCTAGATGGAAAGCCATGGCCAAGTAGCATCCCTGACTGGAGGAGACAACACCCGCCTGGCACCCTGCACCCATCTCTGCCAGTTCTCCCTGTGTGCATGAGTGCGTGCGTGCTTCTCCCCCAAGCGCCAGTCCTTGCGTGCTCCCCCTCCCTGCTGCAGACCTAGACGTCCTAGGAGGTCTGGCCTGGCACGGACAGCATCCTCAAGGAGGCGGGAGAGCAGAGGCCACCTGTGATGGGGCCACCACCTGCCCCGCTGCCAGCCCTAGGGACCGCAGGGTGTAGGCTGTGCCCTTCAACATGGGGCAGGGCCGGGGATATGGCTCAGTAGCACAGTGCCTGCCTGGCAAGCACAAGGTCCTGAGTTCAATTCCTGGTAAAATAAATGTGGAGCAGAGAAAAGAAAAAATGGCCAGAAAATATGGCATTGACTTTGTAGTAGTGATTTTGACTTCTCTGATAGTGACTGTTGGACTGAGCTCTCCTGATTCGCTTACCATGACCTTATATTAAAATCTTTTTTATACCTTCTCAAGCTCACTTAGTGGTTGTTGTGTGTGTGTGTGCGGGGGGGTGCTGGGGACTAAACCCAGGACCTTTTCAAAATTTTAAATTTTGAGACAGGGTTTTGCTAAATCACTCAAGTGGGACTTAAACTTGTACCCTCCTGCCTCAGTTTCTCTCATTGTGTCCCACCGTGCCTACTTCAGTTAAGATGGCACACATGGGGGGCTGCGTCATGTATGTGCCATTCAGTCTGTGATTGCACCATTATATCTGTTGCTGTGAAAGAAAAAAAGTACCGCAAAGTCTGGCTCTAGGATGCTATTAATTCTGAGGCTTGTCTTGTTTTCCTAATATTACGATGCGAAAACAAAATACACACTTAGGAATCAGTGATACACAGGATGGGAGTGGTGGGCACGCTGGGCAGAGAAACTGGTGGGTTGGTCCCTTACACGGGCTCATGGACTGGTTTCACCTGCACGTGGCTCGTCTGATGCCTTAGTTACTTTATGGAAGCTGTGGCAAAATACCTGACAGGCACAAGTTAAAGGACAAAAGGTTTATTTGGCTCACAGTTTGTAGAGGTTTCCAAAACCCAGCCACCTGGCAGAGGCGAAAAACCGCAAGGCAAAGCAGACCGGAAGTAGACCGCATCAAGGGAGGACGGGGCACGCACGCACACATCACGTATGTGCGCCCTGCAGGCCACGCTCCCAGTGGCCTTCGGCTTCTCGCCAGGCTTCATGCCGAAGATCGCCTCAGCTGTATATGCCTCAGTGGCTAATTCAGTGTCACCCGTAATCCAGTCATTCCCCAAAGCCCCACCTATGAACACATGAGGTTTGGGGGACCTCCAGGAAAGAGCTGTGCCAGTTCCTTGTAACAACTCGGGGAGTCGTGGACTGGTTTTGATCCCTCAATTTCTAATTGAGAAACTGAGGCTCGGGGAGATTTAAAGGACCGTAAGTGAGGCCCAAGGCCGCAGAGCCGGGAAGCGGCCACGCAGGGTGCAACAGAGCTCTGTGTGCCCCGCCTCTCCATCAGCACTGACCTTAGCAGCGCCGTTTCCAGCATACTCTCCCTGACTCCCTCTGAGATCCCTTTTTGGTTTTGGTTTTTTGAGACAGGGTCCCACTAAGTACCCCAGGTTGGCGAGCCTCAGTTGGTGTCTCCTGTACCCCCATGAGATGGGGCTCATCATTCTTGGGGTCCAAGTTAAACGTAGCCAGGGCCCCAACTAAAGCATGCTTAAAGCAGGACTTGCCCTAGGCATGAATTCCACGGCCCCAGACTTGACCATGTACCGCCATGAAAGGGAGTGAGTGCCATCTAACAGGGTCATTGGATCTGGGGCTCCCGATTTCTAGAGCTTCGCAGAGTGCTGTGATTTAGCGGGGTGGGTGGAAGTTTCTCACCTTGAAGGCAAGTGCCAACTTGGGAGACAAATCCACATGTCCCAGCTTCACCACCACAGAGGCAACTGGCTCAGAAGTGGGCCACAGAAGAGTTCCTGAGGCTGGAGGTGTCTCCTGGGATCAGCTGGATCAGGCGATCATCCTGCCTCAGCCTCTCAAGTACTGGGACTATGGGTGTACACCAACATGCCAAGCAATCGGCCATTTTTATGGTTACCCCAATTAAACATTCTCCTGGCATGGTGTGGTGGCTCATGTCTGCAATCCCAGCACTAGTGAGACCCTGTCTCAAAAAATAAGAGCTGGGGATGTAGCTCAGCGCCAAGGCCCTGGTTCAATCCCAGTATCACACACACCACCTGATGCCTTCCTGCCTTCTCCCTTGTGGGGACAGACATCAGGTTAATAATATCACTTAGTTATAGTGGGCTGATCAGGCCTGCAATCTTCCAAGGGAGTGTTCGGTGAAGGCTAAATAAAAAGAGAAGAATGGAATGATTTCAGGGCTCCAGGAGGATCAGAGCCCTCACAGAATGCGAGATTCTTTCAGGGCTAAGACCAAGGCCTTCTCTGGGGTACCTGTATTTACTTGGTTATCAGAAGGGAAGGGAGTACTCAGGAAGGATGGAATCACTCAAGGACTTCTCCAATAAGGTATTAAATTTTTTTTTTTTTTTGGCGGTACTGGAGATTGAACTCAGGACCCTGCGCTAACTAGGCAGGTGCTTATTCCACTGAGCTATATCCCCAGCTCCTCCAATAAGGTATTAAATTTTTTTTTTTTTTTTTTTTTTGCGGTACTGGGGATTGAACTCAGGACCCTGCGCTTGCTAGGCAGGCGCTTATTCCACTGAGCTATATCCCCAGCTCCTAAGGTATTAAATTAATCAGCCCAGAAAGGAGATGCCTGAGGCTACAATCTATCTAATTGAGATCCGATCCAGGTGTCCTTGGCTGTGATCTTATTCTTGGAGGCTTTCCAGCTTCACCTGCCATTACAGGTTTTAGTAGGGATTAGTGACTCACAGAGGTTCACTTACTATGAGTCCGTCACCTACTCCCAGACAAGTGGCCTTGGCTTTGGAGAGATTGACAAGTAAACATAATAAGCCAACTGGTTGATTTAAGTCCTGCTTCATAGTGGTCTCCATCAGTCAGACAGCCCAGAGAGTTCGAACCTAGAAACTAGTGCCTGAGTAATACCGCACACTGTAGAGCCAGAGGTACAACTCAGCAGCGAAAGTGCCTGCTTGGCCAGTGCAAGGTCCTAAGTTGGATTCCTGTTTTGTTTTGTTTTGTTTTGTTTTCTTTGGCGGTACTGGGGGTTGAACTCAGGACCCTGAGCTTGCTAGGCAGGTGCTTATTCCACTGAGCTATATCCCCAGCCCCGTAAGTTGGATTCCTGATACAAAACAAAAACAAAAACGGGACTACACTGGAGCCAGGGTGGTGGCTTACACATGTAATCCCAGCACTCAGGAGGCTGAGGCAGGATTGCCTTGAATTCAAGGCCAGCCTGGGCTACGTGGTGAGACCCCCCACTTCAAAAAAAAAAGAAAAGACTGCATCGGGGGCTCTGCTGTGTTGGGAATTCCGAGTACTGGAGAGCAGCTCTTAATGAAATCCAGCGCAGGTGTGTGTATCCCTGAAGATAAAGGTAAATCCCGGAGCCTCTTTTGGGGGGGGGTCTTCAGATAGGGTCTCACTATGCAGTTCAGGATGGATTTGCACTCATTTTGTAGCCTAGGCTGATCTTGAACTCACAACGATCCTCTTGCTTCAGCCTCCCAAGTGCTGGGATTACAGGAATGCTCCACCATTCCTGACCCAGAGCCTTTCTGTGCAGAGGCAAAACTGCACCCTGAATCAGGCTGTGTCCACTCTGGAAGGTTCTTTTTTTTTTTTTTCTGGAAGGTTCTGACCATGCATCCAAGTGCTGGCCAGGGAGGGGCAGGCTTGAAGCTGTTTTTGGAGCTGTCTTGGAAGGACCCAGGAGTGGTTGCCATGGTAATATCTTTTAAATGTGAACAAATTTATACACCAAGTATCAGAATTTATAGGCACTTACTAGCTATCAGTTGTGAGCACTTGTAACAGTAAATTGTGCTGGGGGTGGTGGCACAAGCCTGTAATCCCAGTACTCCAGAGGCTGAGGCAGGAGGCAGGACTTGAGTTTGAGGACAAATTGGGATACAAAGTGAGTTCAAGGCCAACCTGACCTGCATAGCAGGACCTCTGTCTCAAAAAAAAGGAGGGGGCAGGGATACAGCTCAGTGGCATAAGTGCCTGCCTGGCAAGTGCAAGGTCCTGAGTTCAATTTCTGGTACCAAAAAACACAAAAGAAACCAAGTGAGTTCAAGGCCATAGTGAAATTATGAACTGAAATAGTTAACTGCATAGTGAATTCCTACCTCAAAAAAAAAAAGTAAATGATAAGACGGGCGTGAAGGTGCACACATGTAATCTCTGGAGGCTGAGGCAGGAGGATTGCTGGAAGTCTGAGGCCAGCCTGGCTACATAGTGAATTCAAGACCAGTAAACGGTAGCAACCACCCCAATCTTCAATCCTAATAACAGCTAACACGGATTGTTGAAGATGATTAAAGTGCAAGGCACAAGTCCAGGTGCTTTTATGTCATCACTTTTCAGATCCTCACCTTGCCCCTCCCCCACTGCTGCCCCATGCAGTGGAGGAGGACAGATCACCTGCTGACACAGCAAAGTGGCCTGGAGCCAGAGGTTCTGTTCCAGGGCCTGAAAGTCAAGATACAGGGCACACTGTCCCCTCCAGGGTGATGACTGAGTCCCAGGATACCTCTGCAGGGGTGACAGGCAGGTCAGCTGCTCCTACTTAATGGACAGTTTTAGAGGGGCAGGTGACCTGTCAGGTATCACAGCGGGTGTCTAAGCCCAGGGCACTCTCCAAGGCACACGCTTGACAGTGCTGTTACTGACAGCCAAATCTGCTATGTAATATTGGTATGAATGGCAACTGCAGCAGCTAAAATGTCGTGTTCACCACCTGCCTGTCCGTACACATTAACTTCCAATGTCTACAAGCACCCATGATGCCCCCTTACAGATGAGGAAAGTGAGGCATGACTTTGGTCGTAACTGGGACTACATAGGGAGATCCTGTCTCAAAAAACCAAACCAACAGGGCATGGTCACATGCCTGGAACCCCAGCACTGGGGAGGCTGAGGCAGGAGGACTGCCTTGAGTTTGAGACCAGCCTGGACTACGAAGTGAGAGCTTGTCTCAACAAAACCAAACCAACCCAACCCAACCCAACCCAACCCAAAGTCCATGCAAACAACCCTCAAAGCATAGACACGATGGTATAAAACAAGAAAACAAACCTTGTCCCTTTTTTCTACTTCTCCCTGGTAAAAACAAAGAGACACATAGGTGGCCTCGCCTGGCAATAAATATTTTAATTTTTTGTTTCATTTTTATGGTGACAAATAATTTTCAAGTTTATTTCCTTTTTTTGTTTGCTTAAATACAAAGCAAAACCACAAACAGGTACAACCAAGACATCATCTCTCACATGGTGGTGCTTGGGCGGATCAGCCCCGGCTCACTGACCTGGCCGGGGTGGGACATCACCTCTCACATGGTGGTGCTCAGGCGGATCGGCCCCGGCTCGCTGACCTGGCAGGGGTGGGGAAGACTTTCTAAGTAGCACCGCATCGCCCAGGACCAGCGTGGCTTGGAGTGAGAATCAGTCCCCCGGGAAGGAGGCGGCCACCTGCTCCTGCTGGCGCACTCCAGGTGAGCACTAAGCCTTGTCCTTAAGACCTGTGTGGCCAGGGCAGGGCAGGGGTCCCGGGGTCTGCCTTAGCTCCTCTGCTCTCATAGCACGGACACCAGGCAGTCTAACAAACACAAGGCCCCGAGAGCAGGTCTGGACCTTTCCACCCGGCAGTGCCAGGTGGGTGGGCGGGCGGGAGCAGGGGTCATTTCTGGTCCCACTACAAAATTTTATCTTTGATTAGAATAGAGAACCATCTCCAATCTCTCCTATAAAAACAAAACCCCAAGCCCCAAAAACAAAAACAAAACTGCAGCCACTTCACTCATTTTTAAGACCTATATACAAGTAAGTTGTTTTCCTTTTTTTTTTTTGAGGCAGGGTCTCACTATGTAGTTCAGACTGGCCTTGAACTCACTATGTAGCCCAGGCTGGCCTCAAACTTGTGGCAATCCTCCTGCCTCAGCCTCCCAAGTGCTGGGATTACAGGCATGCGCCACCACACCCGGCAAGTAAGTTGTTTTCTGTGGGGTTTTTTTTTGCCTTTTTCTTTTTAAATTTTTTTAAAATTTTATTATTATTATTTTTTAAAATAAATTCAGTGTTCACATTTCTATAAAGAATGAACCCAGATTCGGGCAGCCCTGCCGGCCTCTAGCGTGAGTCCCCCCCAGTGCCCTGGGGAACCCCGAAAAGCAGCAGTCTATGGAAGAGCGAGTTCATGCCTGGTCTGTGCGCCTGGGCCCAGGAAGCTTTCAAGAAAGCGGAGGGGAAGACAAGCTTACTGCGAACCCTTCTTTAAAAAAGATTCATACGCTTCACGGTGTGCCTATCAGACATGAGAGCAAGAGCTTGGAGACACCCCTGGCAGGCTGCAGGCACGGTGTGGTCCCCCGGCCTTGCCTGTCACGGGCGTGGGGTGGGGCGGGTCCTGGCTCTGAGGCCGAGGCAGGAGGCTCTCGCCCGGCTTCCTAGTTCATGTTCGACTCCTTTCCTCTAAAACCTGTGCTGAGTCTCTGACTGCATGCGCGGAAGCACAAACGTTCGACTTGTATGCAAAAAAGGTACAAAATCAACTAGGATATAAAAGTTTTGGTAATATAAGGCCATCTGTTCAAGTCCACCTTGGAAACCTGTAACAGATATTTAAATACTACAGTGAAAAGGCATCTTAATATACTTTTTTTAAAAACATCTGAAGTAATCCGCTAAGACTAAGTGTGTAAAAACAAAAACAAAAACACCCCATTTCCCTTTGAGGGCACTTTGTCCTTGAAGAGCGTGGGCGGGCACGGCGGTCAGTGCTTCAGCCACGGGTAGGCCTCGATGGATGCCCTGCTGCGGTCCCCGTAGTCGTACAGCAGCTCCTCCCCAGCCGCGATGTCGCGGGAGGCGATGAGGATGAGGTGCGGCACGCCGTCGATGTCGTGCAGCTTGGTCTGGCAGTTCCCGCACTTGCTGTGGTTGATCAGCCGGCCCAGGCGGTTCGTCTCCCTCGTGGCGTCCACGCTGCCAGGGGGTGCAGGGAGACTCAACTGAGAAAGAGGGTCTGTACACAGCCAGTGTCACGGCTGGCGCACAGCCCCAAAAGGGTGATGGTTTAGGGCCCTGTTTGCAGGGGAGTGACATTCAATTCAAAGAGGTGTTCCTCCTGTCGGGCATCAGTGAGGCAGGCCTGTTATTCCCGGCACTCAGGAGGCTGAGGCTGGAGGAGCACGGGGGTTTGGGCCAGCCTAGGCTACATGACTGTTTCAACCCCCTCCCAACACCAAAAAGCTGTTACTGAAACTGGGTGTGGTGGTGCACCTGTAATTCCAGCACTTAGGAGGCTGAGGCCTGAAGACCACTGTGAGTTCTAGGCCCGCCTGAATATACTGAGATCTTGTTTCAAAAAAAGAAAAAAAGCTATTTCTGTTGAGAGAGGTCCTGGGTATCCTGGGTAAGAGGCTTAAGAGACAGTAGGGCCTCAAAGGCTCTTTTATCCTTGTGGTGCTGGGGATGGGACCCAGCACCTCCTGTACACTAGGCAAGCGCTGTACCTCTGAGCAGGACCCCCAGCCCTTTTTTCAACCCAGGGTCTTGCTAACTTGTCAAGGTTGTCCTCAAACTTGAGATCTCTCTGCTTCAGCCTCCCAAGCAGCGTGTGGCACTTGTCTGGCTCAAAGGGCTCTTTATAGAAGCATGGGAAATTGGAGAGTTTTATAAAATAAACAGATAAACTTGGCCTCAGGCCGGGAATATAGCTCAGCAGCACAGCGCCTGCCTGGCAAGCACAAGGTCCTGAGTTTGATTCCTGGTACCAAAAATAAAAAATAAAATAAAATAAAATAAAATAAAATAAAAATTTGACCTCACAGGGCATGGCCAGGAAGGAACAACTAGCGGTTTCCAGGGCTGCTCTGGCCAAACCACCTACAAAGGAAGAGGTTGGGGAGCTGCCAAGTAGGCTTCGATGTGATGAGGCCCTTTGAGCTCCTGGCTGTGTGAGAGGGCGCCCAGAGCAACTCCAGCTCCAAACACTGGAGACCTGCGTCATAGCTTTGAGAAAAGGCCGCTCTTGGGGATCCAGCCCTGTGGCTCATCCTGGCCATCTGGCTCATCTCTGGCCCAGAAGAAAAGATATTCAACAGAAAATACACTTATGAAGCAGAGCTCAGTGGTGCACATCTGTAATCCAAGCAGCTGTGAGGCTGAGGCAAGAAGACCGTTGTGAGTTCAAGGCCAGCCTAGGCTACATAGGAAGAGCCCCATCTCAAAAAATAAAAACCAAAGCTGGGTGTGGTGGCGCATGCCTGTAATCCCAGCACTCTGGAGGCTGAGATAGGAGGACTGTCATGAGTTTGAGACCAGCCTGGGCTACAAAGTGAGCTCAAGGCCAGCCTGACCTGCATAGCGAGACCCTGTCTCAAAAAGACAAAAATAAATAAATTAAAAAAATAAGATGATCTCCACCAGTGTGAGACTAACCTGGGCTACAGTGAGCTTTTGCCCAACCTGAACTACATGGAGAGACCCTGTCTCAAAAAACAAATAAACAAAAACCAAAACCAACAAAACAAAACATAGTCCACTTGCCAGTAAGTTTTGCTGAGATACTGAAAGTAGTACATGTAGCATCCTGTGGAGGGGTCTTGTGCGTACAGGGCCTCTCGTTTCTTGGCATCAGTGATCTCGATGAGGTCCCCATGGTACTCTACCACAAAGTCGCCCCGGGAAAACTGCTTGGTGGCAATCACACCCCTGCCTTTGCCATCGATGAGGTCAATCTGTCAGGAGGGAGTCAGAGTTGGTTCGCAGTAGCAAGAAGCCGGCAGCATGGCAGCCCTCCTGGGGGCTGAGGCCTTCATCACCTGCCCCATCAGCTTTACCCAGGCAGGCACTGTGAAAATGAGGGTCACTCGTCTTAGGTGCAGGAGGGGAGGTTTTTTCTAGGTGCACACAGTTGTACAAGGTGTAATGGAGAAACATGGTGAATGTTTATTCTTTAGAAATGTATTACAATAAAAAAACACACTGCCGTGAATCCACCTCAAAATCCTCCCCTTGCTTCCAACATACTTGCCCCGGGGTCCCCGCCACTTTCCGGAGCACTCCCGGACGTCCTCCTAGCTGAGTGTCTAGCTGTGCTGCCACGACTGCCATATGGCCTGCATTGATTCAATTGTATTTTGAGGTCATTTTGACTTTGGGGAAGAGCTAGCAGCTGCCCAGGTCGCACCAGTGGGCAGGGCATGTGAGGGCAGAGTGCCGTGGTCCTAGAAGCCTGTCTTTACGCTGGGTAACAGCGCTGGCAGCGTCACTGTCTTTGATCACATTTTGCAGATCTATGTAGGGAAGAAGACTTCCAAACTGCTTCAGAAAGCAGCAAGAGGCTCCTCCTTTTTGCTCTTGTTGATTTTGCTGTTTTTCTGCCACCACAAACTGTTGCCCTCTGCCATGTGCCACTCTGCCTTGGAGCCAGCAGAGTATGGACTGAAACGTCCAAAATGTGAGCTAAATAAACCTTTTCTTCCTTAAAAAAAAAAAAAAAAAAAAAGAGAGAGAGAGAGAGAAAGAGAAAGAAAGAGAGAAAGAGAGAAAGAGAGAGAGAGAAAGAGAGAGAGAAAGAGAGAGAGAGAAAGAGAGAAAGAGAGAAAGAAAGAGAGAAAGAAAGAGAGAAAGAGAGAGAGAAAGAGAGAGAGAAAGAGAGAAAGAGAGAGAGAAAGAGAGAGAAAGAAAGAGAGAAAGAAAGAGAGAAAGAAAGAGAGAAAGAGAGAAAGAAAGAGAGAAAGAAAGAAAGAGAGAAAGAAAGAGAGAAAGAAAGAAAGAAAGAAAGAAAGAAAGAAAGAAAGAAAGAAAGAAAGAAAGAAAGAAAGAAAGAAAGAAAGAGAAAAAGAAAGCAGCAAGAATGATGGGCTGGGGCCAGGGACACAGCCCAGCAGCACAAGCACTGCTTGACAAGCGCAAGGTCCTGAGTTGGATCCCCCACCAAATATAACAGACTATGCCCTGTGCAGCCAGCACAGCACCCACCCAGGGCTCCTCCATGTCATCAGACCCTCAGCAGAGATCTGTGGTGGCTGCTGCCTCATCTTACAGATGAGGAAATGGGCTCAGAGAGGCACAGCCATGTGCCCAAGGCCACACAGCCAGGAAGTGGTGTGGCAGACACTTGGGTCCACAATGCTCTGCTACCTGGAGCAGAGCCAGCCTCAGTGTCCCAGTCTCTCCTTCATGTTACCATTCACCCACCAGCAGCTCTGCTGGCTCTGTGACAAACGGAGCTGGGGTCAGTAACTTGAGGGGCCCAAGATGTAAGTTCGGGTCTCCCTGGATCTGGTGCAGGCCCACGTGGCCACCTCACTGTGGAGTCAGGTCTCCTCCCCACACCACCTGAGCCACACATGCATGATGCATGCTGAGCAGCCTAGGCTACAACTCAGAGTGGCAGGGCATGTAGTCGACATGCACGAAGACCTGAGCTGTCTCCAGCACCAAAAAAAACCCCAAAACCAGGAGGTAAAGCAAATGTCTCAAATAGAGCCAGGTAGAAAACAGATTAGGACAAAATTGTTTCTCTTTGTACCCACACAGCGTGTCATGTGAAGGGAGCAAGACTCAACCAACTCCACAGCAACC
>PVLD010001383.1:0-76146 GCA_004027595.1 Dinomys branickii
TTCCCTACTATCTTATCTATAATTTGGTATTTCCTTTAATGTTTTTGTGTTAACTAATGTGAAGATAACTATGTAATACAACATCTAGTTCTAATTCCCTACTATATTCTGTATAACTTTGTATTTTCTGTATTGTTTATGGCTTTTCTGGTTCATATGTCTCCATTCTTTTGTCTTTAAAATAAAATTTAAAAAATAATAATAATAATAAAAGAAATTATAATGAAGAAAAAAAAAAAAAAAGAATCCTGTGGCCTATGGGTCTCCACCGTGCAAAAAGAACACTCTGTCCGGGAAGATATGCCTTATGCACCCAGTAGGGACTCTGGTGGCCACATGCTCCTTTAGCAGTGTCCAGCCTCCTGGATGCTGAGCCCATGTGACACAGTTCTAGCCAATGAAGGAGAAGGAGGCTGTGGTAGGGGATTCTGGGAAAGTGTGGTTCTCTATATAAGCCTCTTCCTCCTCCTCTTCTCGTGCCTCCTTTTTCCTGTCCACCCTTCCGGAGACAGATAAGACACTGAGCAGCAGCAGGCAGCACGAGAGGCCCCACAAGCGGAGGCAGAAGCTCAGGGTGGTGCAGCGTCATGTGGCCCTGGCACCTGATGCAGCACCTGGTGTGCACAACCTACCCCAGATCTGTAAAGCCAGAAGAAGGCAAACTGCCATTAGGTTTGCTACGAGAATTCATATGAAGTGTTGACTAATAGATTAGAATATTATGCTGCGTTGGTTTGATAGGTGGAGGCTAAGGTAGGCTATGGCACCTGGGCTTCTTTGGCTCAAGTGAGTGCTATCCTCCTGGGAAAAACGTCCTCATCCTGCCATGGATCATCCAGGTACTCAAAACCACTCACCGATGGACTGGTCTCCACAGCAACTGGGACCATGAGAGTTACTAGTTCTAGGTTGTAGACAGAATGAAACCAGCTAAGTCCTTGAAGGTTCTTGAGCTGTATAGCTGGGTCATCCTACAAGCACCCCTGATGGGGGTAGGGGCATCTGTTGTCTCCTCTAGCATGCGTCTCCCCTTACCTGAGACAGAACTGTTACTAATCAGTTGAGGGTTCTTTGGCTCAATTCAGATGGAAATCATAATTCTAAGCTTTGATTGCCAGTGACACTCAGCTCTTAGTGGCTGTCCTTATTGGCACATGTCCAACCCAGACCCTGAGCTACTCCAAGTGATCAAGGTGTGGTGCAAATTCTCCAGAATCCCCCAAACCTCCACCTTCTGTGGAGTGCAGATACCTCACAAGTACGCACGGCAGGTACTTTCGGGTGCCCCATGCCAGTCACCCCAACTCGCTGGCTCTGCAGCCTGCTGGTCCCTGATAACTAAAGACTGAAGCTGCTAACAGGGCTCTGAAACTCTTTCAGCAGCCAAAGTATTATGGCTTAGGTCTAGATCCCCCCTCCAAAGCCTCATGCACTCATTGTTAGGCTTTGGGGAATGACTAGATTATGGGTGTGATATTGGATAATGGGTGTGTGATACTAGAGTAGTCTGATCATTGGTTTAGCATACTTCTGGGTATGGATGGTGGAGTGACTGAAGAGGGAAGACCCATCCAGGTGTGGGTGGCACCAACCAATAGGGTTGTAGCCTGGATGGAATAAAGAGAAGGAAGGCTCACTGCTTCCTGCCTGCCCTGCCATGGACTGTTCTCTCTTGCAATGTTCCTCTGCCAGGCCACCCTGCCTTGAAGCCAGCCAACTATGGACTAAAACCTCTACAAACTGTGAGCTAAAATAAACCTTTTGTCCCTTAACTTGTGGGTGTTGGATATTTTGTCCCGGCATCAAAAAAGTAGCCAAGACACAGAAGTAGCCACTCGCAGCAGGTGTCCATTGCTGTCCACCATTCTCTGTCTGTTGCCATTCTCCATGTTACCAGCCTTGGCTCCTGGCCACTAGTATTATCAGCACAAGCAGCCTCTGGTACTACCAGCTCTTAGTATAACCAGCTCAATCTACTCTACTCTCAGAAGTCATGTATAGACGAAATAAAACCATCCCAAAGAGGCTTTATTAGGACTTATTCTGCAGTGTTGGGAGGAGCAGTGTTCAGACTGATCTGATAAGGGTTTAGGGAAAGCTTCTTACACAGATGAAAAGCCAGGCTCATGTGTGTGCACGCTGTCCTGCTAGCCAGCTGCAGGCTTTCTGCTTAGTTGTCAGGAGGGGAAGGGCTTCTCGTGGCCTGGGGTGGGTATATTGGGAATGACTGCAAATAGGCAGTCATCTAGAGAGACAGAGGGCTGGAGTTACCTCGGGTGACCCATGACTGGGACTTCCACAGCCAAAGCAAAGCTTCTGTGTAGCCATAAGGCATTTGGGGTGGCCACAATTGTCAAAGATGGAAGAAACAAACATTTAGAAACACTCGGGGAGTGTCCGGCCCTTTTCTTCCGTCTCAGGACCTGATTGTCCTTTGGGAATTTCCTTTGGGGACTCATCTTCCCCTCAGTCCACGGGTATGCAATGAGCTGAGCCTGAACCTCAGGCCCTGGGCATCAGCATACAAGTCAGCACCCCTGGGCCTATGCAACAAGGAGCGCCAGGAAGGAGGGGCCTATGCTGGCCAGAGTGAGTGACTCGTAGAGATTCTGTGGGAACAATTTTTGAGCCTGAGTTTGAACCTGAGAGAGAGAGGCTAGAACCCTGGGTGCATGTATCACATGGGCCCTAAATGGAGCCTGCAGAAAAGCCACCTCCATGGCAAGATGGACCCAGCAAGGCCAGAGGCATCCAGGGCAGACTTCTGAGTGCTGAGACACAGCTCTACCTGAAGGCCCAATACTAAAGCTCCAGCCTATGGACACTCTCCTGCCTGAGCCACTTGTCATTTGTCACTGAAGGAATCTGCCAATCATTTGGGGCTGAAACTTCAGCAGCCCTTGCAACCTCTACCCTGCCAGAAACCCAGAGGGCACCGAGGAGTTTTTCCATCTGTTGTCCCTTTGGCGGGATTCAGGGGGTGGTCAGGGAGCCCGGGCCGGGGCTTAGCTCACTTCAGGTCAGGGGAGCTCTGTTTTGTTGCTCTGTTTTGACCCCTACATGATACTGTTATGCTCTGCATGTACAGAAGTGAAAATTTCTGATTCTCAGGGCAAATAATTAACATCTCTGTTTCTGAGGTTTGGTTCCAAGAAAACAAACCAGCCACCAAACTCCTGGCCAGGAGGTCAAAGTATGTTACTGCAGCTGTTCTAAGACTGGTTTCCTGTATCCCAGATCCAAGTCCCAGTGGTGAGGCTAGAGGCTTTGTCCCTCCTGGGGCCTCTGCTGGTGCCACCCCAACCCCGGCCAAAGACTCTGGCCTTAACTCCAACCTCCAGCCTTGCTCTAGACCAGCTCCAGATGACGATTGGTTAAGGTGTCCTGGGAGCTCAAAGCACATCACAGAAGCAGTGCACGGGCACACCAGCTGCAGGTCCCTGTCCTGTGAAGCCTGCCAGCCCCTTGTTCTCATCTCCCCCTTGGAAGAGAGAACTTGTCTCTGCTGGATCCCTCTACCTTCTCTGAGTATTTTCTATCTCTGCAAATCCCCCACTGCACGGTGCAGGAGATGGACAGCCAGCCCCCATAAGCTCCAGTCCTACAATGTGTGTGGAGGGTAAAGCTATGCAGGACGTTCCCACCCCAGAGTCATTTCTGCAAACTGTTCGCAAGCTGCCCTGCCACTTGGTGGGTGAAAGGCTGTCAGATGGAGAAAGACTGTCAGATGCTAGGAGCTCTCGGAGACCAAAACCAATGGCCAACAGGAAGAATGAGAAGGAAGGACAGCGTGTCCCACTAGCTGTGGTAATTGTGTTCTGGGCTTTCTTGACATTAAATTAAGCAAAATGGAGTTGACTTTACGGGTCATAACAATGGTTTATCTAATTGTGAGCAACTTTACCTGGGTGCCCTAATATCGCCTCCCAGCTCCCCAAACCTCTTCCCTCCCCCTCCCCGATCCTGCAGATATTCATGAAGCAGCTACCTGGCCTGCTGTGCCCAGCCTGCACGTGCTGGTGCTGAAAACTGAGGCAAGACAGGGCTGGGTGGTCCCTGTCCTCACAAGGCTTGCGGGGCGTAAGGAGGGAAATAACGACCATCCTTGATACTGTAAATATCTCCTTTCCCCAGGCAGGATCCCCCATGGTCAAAACCAGGAAGACACCAGGTAGCTGTAGACAAGTGGGTGAATTCTTGGTATCATTTATTTGCATGTTACTTTTATTGCTTTTTCAAAATACTGAAAATAGTGCATGCTCTATGTAAATGCACAAAGTGCTCTGAGAGTTCGTGACATGGCTCACTCCACTTTTGGGGACTCCGGTCTCCACCCGCCATCATTTCCCCCAAGGTCACCATAAAGAGTGGGCATCTGAGAGAGTATGGGATGGCAGGAAGACCTGTCTATCCTTCCCCAAGCATTTACTAAGCAACTACTTTGTGAAATGTATTACACCACATCCTGTACAGTGGTAGAACGAGTGGGAAGGTCATCTTTGTTTCAAGGACCATCTTCTAGATCACATCACTGTGGAAGGGTCATAAACTCAGGGGAGAAGGCTTGAAACCCTCCTTCCAGCCACTCAGCCCTCCTAACATCCTGGCCAGGTGTCAGTCACCTCTTGGTTATTCCCATTTTGTCAACTCGCTTCTTACCCAGGTGGCACCATCTATCATCGGAGTTTCTTAGAAACTCTTTCTCTCTGGGAATATAACCCAGTGGTAAAATTCTTGCCCAGCCTGCATGAGGTCTTGAGCTCCATCTCCAGCACTAGGAAAAACAAAAAGCTTTTCCTCATGTTGAAAAGACACCCAGATCCTTATATGTGGCAGGCCCTCAGGGCACGGGAAGAGGTGTTAGTTCTAACCATAGTTTCTAGTCCCCTCCCCAGACACCATGAAGACAACCCCATGGCCCCTGGAGTCTCCTCCAATGGGACTGCCTCTGAACCCCAGTTGTAGAGAAGTCCTGTTGACCATTTCCCCCACATCCTGTCACCTGTGGGTGTGTGAGAACAGCACCCATTGGCACAAATCCTTGAGCTGTGGCCCAGCCTCTCATGGTCATAGGTGACCCCACCCTGTTCCTAGAAGGCAAGAGGAGACCTGCCTTCTCCAAGGTCCTGTGTGCCCTTGGGCAGCCGTCCACATGGACCCTCATCAGCCAGAAGCCGGGCAAAGAGCAGAAAAGCCCTGAGCTTCTTCTGCAGCACCCCCTTCAGGCCACTCTCCCCTCACCACAGCCCGCCTCATTTCTACGCAGGCAAGAGGGCGGTCCTCAGTAGCTCTATCTGTTGCATCCCTGCCCTTTGGCGCGTGGTCCCTGGTGCCCAGACCAGGTAAGAGCGGCCTGCACACTTAGTGACTGGTCTGCCTACCAGAACCCTGAAGGCTGGGGTAGGGGAGCTACAGATCAGAATGAGAAACCTTCCGCATGCTTCCCTCCAGGACTGGCAGTCACAGACAAGGTTAGGAAAAAAGCAAGGAGAGGGCCCCTTGGTGTGAACTGTGGGCTGGCCTTTCCCATGGAGCAGGGTTTGTAGGTGGCTCAGAGGAGGGGGTAGGAGAACAGGGGTAGGGCAGACAGGGGAGTTTTCCTGGGAGCAAGGAGAGAAGAGCCTCAGGTCCTAATGGTGAGGGAGATACAAAAAGACTGCACCTAAAACCCCAAAATGTGTCCTCCTCGACTATCGTAGTCACTTTTCTTACTGGGACACAATACACAACATCAGCAATTGAAAGGAGGAAAGGTTTATTTTGGCTCACAGTTAGCAGGGGTTCAGTCCACAGTCGGCTGGCTCTAAGGGAAGGTGGGATAACAGAGTGCATGGTGGAGAAAAAACTGCTCATGGCATGGTGAGCATTGGGAAGCAGAGATTCAGGGAGGGGCCAGAGGGGGAGACTGACTTTGCAGGTCACCCCCACAGTGATCTGCCTCTGTGGACCAGGCTCTACTTCCTAGCAGGAAGTCAGCTATAAGACCCTTATAATCCAGCCACCTTCCAAAGGCCCAGCCTATGATCACATGAGGCTTGAGGAAGACATCTGGAGAAATCATAGCACAGCCTTCCACACTCCTGCGCTTCCTCCTACTAGAATCTAAGGGTGACCTGTCCACGTACAGACAGCCTTACTTAAACCATCTTCCCTGGTATGTTAGAATAAGCCATCTGGTCTTTTCTTCCTACTCTCCAAAATGAGTCCTTACTAGACTAGGGAAATAATTTTAGCTTCGAATACAGTGTAACTATATTTGTCAATGAAAAGGTTGAGATGGAGAGGCTTCTGTTTGTATTTGTATGATGGTCAGTGTCAACTTGATTGGATTGAGAGATGCCTGAGAGGTTAGTAAAGCACACCTCTGGGTATGTCTAGGTGTATCTATGGGGTGTTTCCCAAAACAGTTGTCCTATGGGCCAGTCAGCTGAGGGGAAAGATCCATCCCAATGGGAGGTGGCATGGCCACTAGGCTCACAGCCTGGGTGGAACAAAAGCTGAACAAGGAGAAAGGCAGCCAGAACCTGCGCCTCTCTGCTTGAGCAAACAGGTCTTTTGCTGCTGCTATTCACTGTGGATATCAGACTGCTGCTTCTTCATCCCTTTGACCTGGACTCATCATACCAGTGACCCTCAAGGCCTTGGGCCTCCCAGGGCTGCATTCTTACTCTATGGCTTCCAGCTTCTTGAACTGAACTACTACTGGATTCTCTGGCCCTCCCAGTGTACAGACTGCCCATGGGGACTGTCCTGCCTTTGATCTCATGAAGCAACCCAATAAATCCCCCCACACAATTACATTCTGTTGATTCTGTTCCCCTAGAGAACACTGACTAATGTGTGGCCCAACTGCAGTTCCTTTCTCTCTCATGGAATAGTCTATAATTGAGCAGCCCAAGGCACAAGTCCTCTTCACCAAGTCCAGATTCTTCTCTCATGCACCAGCCTTGCAGATTGCTGTCATTGTCAGGGGTCACTTCATAGAGCCAATCGGACATGGGACAGAAGGAGAAACAGAAGCAACGTCTTCACCCCTGAAGGGCTTCACCTGGTCCTCATACACCTCATTTTGCTTCCATCCCACTGGAAAGAAAGGAGTTGCGTGGCCACACCAAGCTGAAAGGGAGGCTCAGCAAGGTTGGCTTCATTCTGACTGATTCAGCATGCATTAAAAGCTTCAGGCGTTAGCTTGAAAACAGAGGGAAAGTGGATAATGGGGAGCAAGTGGTATCTCTGGAGCAGAAGCTTCTGGTTTATGGAAGTTGCTCCTCTAGGAGCCAGAGCCCTGCCAGAGTTAAGGGGATAACTAAGCAAAAATTCCCCTAGAGAAGCAAACCTTTTCCACTGAGCTCCACCTGGACTCCATTCCCAGAGAACGTCATCCAGAACATTCTCTGTGCATCATGTTTCATGTGTGGTGAAATTGTTATTGGACACATCTTTCTTCTCTGCTAAGTCAGAGGATTTCCCTTAGAGAAATGACACTGTTTACAAAAAGAACCTTGCACATTTTTTATGCAGTCCAGGAGAGATTGAGGCCTCTGTGGGTGAACACATTATTAAGATGTTTCCCATCTGCCCGTCACTCACCCCCAGAGCCTGAACATCTGGAAGCTTCACCCAGTCCTCAAGCATCTTTCCAGTGCAGGGAGGGCCCTACTGAGCAAGAGGGCCTTGCTGTCCAGCAGGAGGGGGGCGAGTCCCTGAGGATCCAACTGGAACCCTGGGCTGAGTTCTTCCTTCTTTGGTCCTCCACCATCTGGTTGGTGCATCTCGTAATGCAGATTGGGATGTGTGATAGTCACAGGCAAACGCCTGCTGACAAATGTAACCCCAGAACAACCTGTAGTAGGTTCCCTCTGCAAGAGGAGGCAACACTGACATTGATGAGGTGGCTTCCTGCCTCTTTTCCTTTCCTGCTGGTTCTGCCCACGGGAAGCTGGCTGCTTGCCTGAGCCTCCCTTTCTCCGTTTGGTTCTTATACTTCCCAAATAAGATGTAAAGGCAAAACATGTGCATAATGCATAATTGTATCACTTGGAGTTGTTTAACTTCATCCCTGCCGTTTCTCAAGTATTCTTGCAATTAAAGAACACCATTGTACAGGAAGGCAGGCACGCTTGGCGGAAAGTGAGACGGCTACTGCCTACAGGAATGGAAGGCATTTGTAACTCCGTGGCTCATGTGGGTGGGTGTGTACCTGCGGTCCACTGTGTATTAGCCAGGTCTTCTGCTGTTTGCGTTATGATCCTCTGGCATCCTGAGGCCTTGCTGACCCTAGAGGGCTTGCCTCTCCCCAGGCTGGCTAATTCCTAGATCCAGGAATTAACTGGGGCTGCAAACCAAACCAACCCAGCCCAGAGCTCACCCTCCAGCCACTCTGGCTTCCTGGGCTCCCACACTGCAGGTCACTGTCCACCTGCCCGAGTTACCCGGGACCAGGAACAACCAGGGGCAGCCAGCCACTCCTAAGCCTTCATGCCTTGCTTCACCTGTTCCTTCCTGTGTGCCACAGTAAAGCCTCTGGCCCACATTCACCCTCCTCCCTCTGCTTTCTCCCAGCCCCCTGTGTGGCCCTGCGTGGATATGGAGTGTGATAAACTTCTCCCTTTGCAGAAGCTACTCCTGTGTCTCTGTGTCTCACTATCCCAAACAAAATCAAATCCCAGGTACAAACCTCAAGCCTCTGAGGGGCCCATTCTGTGGGTGCCCACACTAAACCACAGCTCGCCCTCTGGCCCCTTGTGTGTGTTCAGACATGTGACCTTGCATCACAAAATGCCCTATGATGTCAGAGGTGCCATGAATCACAGTGACAGTTCCCCTGGTATCCAAGAGACCTGAACAGGCTGCAAAGTCACCATCCCCCTTATGAGAACCCTCACTGTATTTCAGCCTCCAGCAGAAGGGATTGAATTTCATCTGAATGACCCACATTATATGGTGGCTAATGACCTAGTTAACCTCCAGCTAGTTCCCTGCCTCTCGTGTCCTGGGAACAGGTCATGTTTACTCTGGTGGGAACAAACCGTTATGAATGTGCCAGTGGCCACCTAGGCCAGTGTTGTCACAGGAGTGGGCTGAGGGGCCAGGGCCTCGCTTTTGCTGCCAAATATGAATGAGGTCTTTTCTTTTCCCTCTCTTCTCTGCCTTGATTTGCATGACTAAGCTTTCATGTCTTTTTAAAAAATGTGTTTGTTTGTTTCTTGATTGTTGCTCCGTCCCCCACAGATGGACAATCACTTGCTCACCAAGTCAATCTGGCAAAAGTCCAAGTTTGCTCCTCTAACAAACTAGAGCCAAATAGCCACACTGTCCTTGGAGGCGACAGGAGTGTCTGCATGGCCAGGGAAGGTGCAGCTACAGTATTACACTGCTCCCTTTAGAGAGTATATAGATCTCAGCAGAGGGGCGCCCAGACACTAGGGCAGAAAAGACCCCTGCGCTTCAATTCCGTTCAAGCTAACAAGACCTGTGGATGTCCAGGTGGGTAAAAACGCAGGCTCCCTGCAGAAAGAGACGGTGTTGCTGATCCTTCTCAGAATTGTTCTTTGTTCTGTGGGAGCCAATACTTATAATTTCCCCTTTATTTGATCAAAGTAAAAATCACAGATAACATGACCTACCCACATGCATATTTCTCATCAGTGTAATATCTAAACTATAGTATAGAAAGGAAAGGAAATGTCTTTATAATAAAATGTACCCAGCATGTAATTGCTCTGGCATGACTAAACTCATAGGCACAAGAAAACAATCAGATTTGGAACCTGGACACAGAATCTCAGGTAGTGAGTGTTGACTGCCTGCAGCCCTACAGGGCCGGGCAGCTCCAATGTCTGTGAGGCTGTGCTGACCACAGTGCATTTTCACATGGAAAAATGAATCCAGAGAGAGAAGAGACTCACCCCAGGTCCCCCGTCAGATTTCCCTGGACTGGTGCCTCAGTGAGTCTATGGGATTCTGGCTCTAGTGCACTTCCCTGCCTTTTCTGTCGCATCGTGGTGCATCCTCATGAAACTCGCATGGCCCAGCCCAAGACCAACCTATCCATCTTGAACTTGAACCTGAAGAGGAGGTTTCTCTTCACCACCCATCCACAAGGGCACTGCTGGGAGGGGCATGAGGGGCTCCTGGTACCCTGCCTGGATCCCCTTACTGAGCTGTGCCACCAGCCCCCACTGCTTTGCCCTGCGGCAGTCAGTCCAAGGCCAAGTAGAACCCGCCTTGCTCGCAGGATGATAGTCCCCTGCACACTCAGGACATCCTGCAGCCAGTGACTGGGGGCACAGAGCCACAATGCCAAGCCCTTGCTTCAGACTGGAACCAACTTGGACTGCCTCTCCCCCTGCAATCCGGCCAGAGTGCCCTGCTTCCCTCTGCCCAATTCTGGGCCCTCCTTCCCTTCTTCCTGCTGCCCTGTTATAAACCCTCATTCCCTTCTTTTCTCTCCTTATTCTGTATTTTCATTCCCCTTTTGCCTCTGTATCAAGGACTGATCAAATCTATATCTTCCCAAATGAGTGGACAGCAAAGGCTTAAGTCGAAGAGACAAGTAATTTGATTTTAGGGATCCAGGATGTTCAAAACCCTATAACAGAATTTGAGAGTTTCTGGGGGCTGAGACAAAGAACTTCTCCGGGCAGCCTGTATTTGTTTTGTTTTCAGACAAAGGAGGGGGGCACTGAGGAAAGTATGGGAATCTGAGCAGGTCCTTCGGAGTCAGTTCAGATATTTTTCCAAGTAGTAAACTATGTCAGTCAGGAGAACCACTTTATCTCTAGGTTGACATTTATTGTAGGAGTGTGGAGCCTGCAGCTGCAGTCTCCTTTTAGTTAATTGGGGCTGGAGCCAGATGTCCTAAGCTGTGGCCTTACCTCGTCCTTTGAAGCATCATGGGTTCACAGGCCCCTACAGGCCTCAGCCAGGACCAGTGATTCATAGGGGTTCACTTAACACAAATCTGCTGCCCATCTCCAAACAAGGGGCCTGGGCCTTGGACAGACTCACATGTAAACATGTAAAGCCAGCTGGGTAATTTTAAATCCTGCTCAGAGCTGCTTCATAGTGGTTTCCATCACCTCTGCCCCATTCTACCCTCATTCTTTCTCTTCGGAGCAGCTTGTCTTCGGAGCAGCATCTCGACAAACCACATGCAGAGGGGTCTCTGGTGTGGGCTCTATTTCTAGGGCACCCAACCTAATACAGGGTCCAGACAGAAACCAAGAGACTACTTGTGAGACCACTGTGATCATCAATTGAGAGATGAAGACAACTTAGTCCAAACTATACTAGTGGAGGTAGAGAGAAGGAACTGGTAATTTTCTGGTTATCAGTGACTACATTCATGCTGTACCACTGGGCCAGTAGCCTTAGACAGGTCAGCAAACAACTTTCTACCCAAAGAACTGAACCCTTCCTCAGAAAGGGACCTCATTCCCAAACTTGTCCTTTCTTGGGTCCACTCACAGAACCATAGCCAAACATATAAACTATTTTTTACATCTTAGTTACTGTTTTATCACAACATAATAAGTTTTAACATAACATTTCACTTGTTTAAATCACTGTGTGGTTTCTGTCTCCTGGTTGGGCCCATACCGCCACCATCCAAGTTGACAGAACCTAGCAAGAAGCCAACTGATACAGAAGGAAAAAACTTTGTACAATTACATCTCCAGCACTATGGACTAGAGAGTGGGAGTCAGGTTTGGGATAGAGAAACAGTAATTTAAAAACCAGCACAGAACCACTCCCAGCTTTACGATCCTATTGTTTATAATTCTTCTGGTGCTCCCACCTAAATAGCATATGGAAAGATTACTTGCTTGGAGATCAAAGAGCACAGATTTCATAGTCACATCTACAACTCTGCCCAGTGTTAAGAGAATCGCTTCCTGCCCCTGGGCCCCATTTCCTCATCTGTCAGAATATGTCTGTTTTCTACACGCCCTGGACAGTCCTTTCCACTGAGAAATGGCTGTGACTGAGCAAAGAGGTATGCGTAGCAAAACTTCCCGCACTCTAACATGCCTGACAAAAGGGGATGGGCTCTTCCTGTGATGACAGTCTATGTTGACCTGGTTAAGGCTGACACTGCCCTCTTTCTCCACCCCACCATCAGCACTTCTGACAACCCTACCTGCACGATAGCTTCTGAGTCTCCTCACTTCTCTCTTCCCTGCCATCCCTGCCCTTTTTCCAGCCACCGGCACCTTGCAGTTGGAGCTGTGGCTTGCCCTGAGCACTAGCTCTCCTCCTGTGCATATGAGCTCTCGTTGGTGCCAAGCAGAGGGTGTCTGTGCAGCCAGCGCCCCATAAAAACCAGGGCACTGAGTCTCCATTAACCTTCCTGGCAGACAGGGCTCCAAAACTGGTGAGTCTCCTTGTCCCCTGCTACCCCAGGCTCATGATCTATGTCTATAAATACCAATCAATTCATGTCAGTCCCTTGCTTAATCTCCCCAGTGATTTCCTATTGTCTTCAAATACAATTCAAATTCCTTACTGTGACCCATAAGGCCCTGCGAGATCAGAAGTCCTTTCCTGTTCCTTTAACATGAGAGACATTTCTTGCCTGGCACTGTCACACTCACTGTCTCTTCCACCCAGGGCCGCTCCTCATTGCAAAGGCCACCTCTTCAGAGCCCTCCCTGACCACCCTGCATAAATCGGCCTTTCGTGGCCACCACGTTTTATTACATCATCCTTGGTATACCTTAGCACAGTCTAAAAATATTTGCTCGTTTGCGTACTGCCTCTCCATCCAGAGTAGAAGCTCCATGAGGACAGGGATCTTATATCTTGCTCAATACTTAATCCCCAGTATCTGGTATCGTGTCTGGTACAGTCACTCCTTAAGAGATATTTGGTGAATGACTACATAGAAAGAAGTATGTGTGATTGGCTGTAGACAGCCTGTCCTATCTTGCCTGTTGGGACAGGCTGCAGGGTCTCAGTCCAGTCTGGAGCACATGCGCTCACTCTGTTCCCCATCTGCGCCTCTGGTACCTGGTAGGCCTCTCCATGCACCTGCAGTGTGAATGAGTCAGGGCTATTAGTTTCAAACCACAGAACTCACTCCTGTAAATATAAACACAAAGAGAAATAGACTGAAATATACTACCCAGTTAGGTAGTTTCCCAGAAGGGTTGGAATCAGACTTCAAGGTCATGTAACCAGGAACTCAGCCTATAGAGTCGTCCTTTGTTCAAATGGCTGAAACTCTGGAGCCTCTGGGCTCAGCATCGCTCCCGCTGCCCAAACCACCAACATGGGACACTGAGATCCAGCACAGATCCCTTTTCTGAGGCACCTCTGAGACCGTGTGGTTCCTCCCACTAACAGACCAGTCCCAGAACTGATTTCATGAGGTTCCTGTTTCTTACAGTTACAAGATTCCAGCTAAAAATGTGTGCATAAAGTACATATTGTTAGGGCGACCAGAGTCGCTTGACCTGGCCCAGCCACAAAGGAGTCTGGGTAACCAGATGACTCAAGTCTACACTAAGGGTGGCCATTTCTGAAGTGTGGCACTGGCTGAACACAGAAAAGTAGCTCAGGGTTTCTACATGGCTAAAAAGAAAGACAAATCATCCCTCATCGCTTTAGGTAGTGGCCATGGAAGAGCTAGTTTCCCTCTGAGCCACCAGCTCATAACACACCAGAAGGCTGCAATACATCAACCCCCAGTTGCCTCCCGCCTCTGTGGTGACAGCACCATCCCCGAATCCCCAGAGGCCTCCCTCTTCTTAGCCTTTTTCCTCTTCGAGCAATGACAAGATGCTTGAGTGGTTGTGGAGGTGGCTCCCATCATTACTTATTCTCTCTCGGCACAGAGTCAGGCTCAAGATCCACACGGTTGTGCCTGAAGTAATTCTTTATGCTGAACATCTGGGGTAGATACCGCCTTGGAGAGCGCAGAGGTTTCTCAAGTCACACAAGCAAAGATAAGGCAGGCCAGACAGATGTGTGGACAGAGGCTGGGTCCCACAGGCCAAATAGGCCCCCTCCCCTCTCCTTCCACCAATATTCATTGCATGTCAGCCACATGCTAAGCAACGTGTAAGTACACCACAGAGCAGAAAAAAGACACAGTTCCTATGGTCACAGACATTTCACGTGAGGTACACACTAGGGAAGAAAAATGTTAACCAAATAGTCTCTCAGACAAATGTGATATGGAGACCAAGAGGAGCATGCCTCTTTCAGGTTAATAAAATCACATCACTCCCCTGCTCAGAATCCTTGCCTGACTTCTTCCTGCCGCACACAGCAAATGCAGCCTCCTGCAAGCCCCGTGGTCTGCGGGCCCCTGGCTGCCTCTCGGAGTGGTCTCCTGGGCCCAGACCCCGGCCTTTTCTGTTTCTTCTGCTTTATTTAGTCCACTAAATATTTTGCTAGTTGGGGCCTCTGCTATTCATAATGAACCTCCACCCCAGTGGACACCATGTATTTAGGAGCTCCTGTCCATTAGGAGGGCAGGGAAAGCGGGAAGGCATGCTGCCAGCGGGGTGATGGGTGGGTTTGATGTGTAACAGGACCGAGCAGATTTCATGGAGGAGATGGGGTGGGTACTGAGATGTGGCAGGTGAGCTCCTGTCTCCCTCAGGGTGGAGCATGCTGGACCTTCCCTGACACCTTGAAGCTGCAGCCAGAGAGATGGGCTGAGTCCTAGAGGCCAAATAAGGCCCAACAGTCCCTGCATGGATTCCCCAGGTCCCTCATGTTATGAAACAGATCGTATTTCCAGGCCACATGTTCCTTTCCTGGGAAGCAGAAGAGCTGGAGACTCCATGCCCTATGTGAGGGCCCTTCCAGCTCTAAAGACCTACTGCTTCTGCCCAAAGTTAACAGTGCAGGAGGGGTGGCCCAGGCATAGGTCTTGTCTGAGTTTCTTGCTCAGCGGTATCACTCGGATACCCTAAACATTCCTAGTACAGACCACCACATCCTATCAGAAAGGAGTGGAGGAGAGGCAGAATGATGGTGCCCACAGTACGATGGCGGCGAGACCCAAGGAGACACACAAGCTGGATGCCCTGAGCCGGCCTTCCTCAGCGCCGTCCTCTGTGAAGGTCTGCAGTGATATGGCCCCAGTCCATCAGGGCACAGAGTCACAGAGAGCAACCCATCTGCCGCCACCCTGAGGAAGGTGAGCTTTGCTCTGGTGGATTTGGAGCAGAGCAGCCCACGTGCCACTGCCACAAGGCTAGTCCTTGCCGGGCAGGTATTTCCCTGCAGGCTCCAGACTTCTCCTGGGGGCTTCTCTGGGCCTGTGGCAGTCACATACTCCTACCAGCCATTGCCAGGAACCACAGGACAGCTGGACAGCACCTGCCCCACCAGCTTCTCATGGGGCTTCCCAGAATCCCTTTCTACAGTGCTCCTTCCTGCTCTGATCCTCATCTCTGCCTGACTTTGGGAACCCAGGTCAGAGTCATGAGAGCCGAGTAGGGTAGAACAGCACAGAGGCTGCTAAACCTTTCCCAGGAAAGGCCAGGAAGGAAATCCTTTGAGCTCTGTGGGCTACATGGCCCTACTGCAACCACTCAGCTGAGCCCTTGAAGCAAGACAGTAGCCAGACAGGATGGGAAAGCATTGGTGTTCCGATAAAACTTTATTTATAAAAGCAGGCAGCAGGCTGAGCTGGGCCCCCAGCTGGAGTAACCAGTGTCAGGCAAAGAGCTGCACCATGCAATACAGTCAGGGAAGCCCGACAGAGGCGGCCACATGCATAAGGAGGGTCACTCAGTGAAGCAGCAGAGAACTTTTAAGCAGAAAGATCTGCAAGACCTCTGAGGTAGGAATACACTTGGATTGCTGGGAAACAGAAATCTACTAAAGTGGCTGAGCAGGAAGGGAGGCCAGCCAGGTGCAGGGAGCAGGCGGAGGCTAACTGTTATGCAGCCTGCTGTGCTCCTGGCACTCACTCCCCCTCCCAACAGCCTCCCCCGGTAAGTGGGATTCTGTTACCATTTTCCAAGGGAGGAAACCAAGGCACAGGAAACTAAGGTACCTGATCCTAGGTCAAGGAGCCAGCTATCCATGGGTCAAGATGTATCCCCCCTTTGCTCACCATGGCAGTTGCACATGCAGGAGACACTGGAGAATGTGGGCAGCCGTAACAGCGATGTTTATCCAGCACCCACCTTGGTCCAGGCCCCCTCCTAGGAGGCTCACACAGACTGAGTCATCTAATCTTCGCATGAGCCCTATGAAGTGGGGGAGGCTATGATTCTCATTATGGGACCGAGGAAGACATGGAGGCACTGAGCAGTTAAGTCACTGGTCTGAGGATATGGGTTAGTCAGTGGCTGAACTGAGGTTAATCTCAGGCCTTCTGATCCCAGAACCCTTGTGTACACACGTACACATATACACACACTCAGACACACATACACACATGCCCAGCATCCATGGCACAAACATGGCACACAAACACACATGCACGTACATACCAATTCTAGAGAAGCAGCAAGTAAACAACACTCCGCAGAAGGAGTCACCCCACAGGAGAGTGTGAGAACTGTCTGTGAGGCTGTTTGCCATGAACTACCATGAGCGCCGGAGGTACAGCCATATGTTACGTGAGTGGATGCAAGAAGGGACCGAGGTGGCATGGAATCCTGGCTTTCATCATTCCAACACAAGATGATCTACTTATTCTGAATAATACCGGGCTTGGCAAAAACAGTCTGTGCTGACCAGGACAGGGGGTGTAATCAACGGCCTGCAGTGCACCTCCGGGTTCCATCCCTTACCACTCCATGATGAATTAGAAACCACTTCACCTTCAGGCTTCGGTTTCTTGTCTGTGAAGTGGGTTAATAACATGGCCTTCTTCGGGGATGTGAAATGACTCATCCAAGGTGTTCAGAGCTGTGCTGGCACACAGTAAGTGCCCAGTAAGTGCCTACTGCTAGAACGGGTGCCTGGAGCACACTCGGTTCCCCCGACACCCAGCACGGACAGACCCCGGAGCCCTCCACCCCCAGTGCCAGGGCTGCTGTCATTGTTCCGCTGCCTCATTGTTCCCGGCACCCGAGTGAAACGTCACCTGTCACCAGAAACCGCCAGCCTGTGTTCCACTGTGCCGGGCTGATGCGATCGAGACCTCGTGATTATTTTCTTTATTTTCCCTGTTCCTTTTCTGTGCCGATCAACAAAAAAGATGACAACGGCACCTGGGTTTGAGTTCTGGTAATTTTAAGAATGCACAGGAAATTGGGTGGCTCAGGGACTTAGGCTGAGGGCTGGGTTGTCAATCTAGACGGGCCAAGTGGAAGGCAGAGGTTTGGGGTCGGAAAGAGAAGGCTGGGAGAGGGCAGGATAATTCCAAGGGCCGCCACAGTCGATGGGAAATTAGTCGTCATCAGTGCTTTGTTCGCGCCAGAAGGTTCCCCTGGAGAAGGGGGGGCTCCCAGCAGTGAGAGGAAAATGCCCGGTGCAGCCATTCCATCCCCAGGGAGAGGCCCAGGCCCCACCAGGACGCACAGGGCTCTGGGCCAGCCCCGCCCACCCCCCACCCCCCACCTGACTCCACACTGCCCCTCGCCCCGCCACAGCACTGGCCTTGCTGTTCCCGAACACCCATGTGGCTGTCCCCTCCCCGCCCTGCTCTCCCCTCTACCCCAACCTGTCAACACTCATCTGCCTCTCCCTCTCCGTGCAGGTGTCAGCTGACAGAATTAGGGACTCTCCCAGATGCTGTGTCCAAACGAGCCGCACCTGCTGCCCTCAACTGCTCTGCCACCGCCCGCTGCGCTTTTTGCACAGCACGGTCCCTGCCTGTAGAGGTCTCATTTATGCATTTGTTCCCAGGATAAGCCCCATGGAAGCAGGGATCTCCTCTACCCTGATTACTTCTCTAAGCACCTACCACCGCTGGGCATGTATTATAGGTCCTCGGGAAGTCCTCACTAGGTGAGTGAGCGAGGGACCGGTCACCTTTCCCTTACCATGAGAGCTGGGCACCGGTCCCCAAGCCTGTGTGCTCCCCGATTGTCTTGTGATGCTGGGAACATGAATCACATCTTTCACCCATTGCCCCTTAAACACCAGCCTTCCTGGCATGACTCGGGGTTCCTGGAGGACAAGGGCTGTGCTTTGTGCTTCTGTGTATCCTCCACAGGCTGTGTGCTTGGCAGCTCTCAAAAGATGCCCCGGGATTGGACTGATTGCTTCAAATAGTATTGGATCAGATGGGTTGAATCCTAATTCACTGGGCTGGGCTAGGCTGGGTTGCACTGCATCACTTTGGGCTATGAAAGTGATGGTCATCGCCCGAGTATGGTCACTTTTCAGGCATCCCAAGCCACACACTCATTCCTGAGTAGCAATTCTGTGGCCCCTAGACTTTAAACTGCTCCCTTTGCCCAGGCCACTTCTCCTCTCCATCTCACTTGCAGGGGCCACCTATTCATTCTTCTGCTTCTGTGGCTTCTTCTGTGAAGCGCTCCCTGACTTCTGAGCTGTCCTGCTCCCGCCCACAGCCTATCTACTACAAAGAGCACAGGTCCCCCAGAGCCTCACTCGGGGTTGTCGAATTGCAAGCCCCGCAAATGTACAGAAATTGTTCCTTGAGCAAAGGATAAGAATAACCAAAAAGTGAAGTACCACATCTAAGAAGTAGGACACATTTAAGGGCCACTGTCACTGCTGGTCTCCAGCAGTGGACCACAGAGAGGCACACATCCACATGCACGGCTCACGCATGACCAACACACCACCGAGCAGCCAAACCACACTTTGGAATACATTTTAATGTTTTTGAGCATTTAACACCAATTATTAATAGTTTACTATCATAAAACTATTCGGGGAAAAAAATTCCTTAGGCAGAAGCTCTTTCCTGCATTGGAAATAAATCCTTCCAATTGATTAGATTAGAGCTTAAGAATTGATCAGATAGATTAGAGCCTAAGAATTTTACAGAGGAGACTCACCCTCCCCACCTGGATCTATTGGAAAAACCCTAAATTGTTAGGACACTAATTTTAAACAGCAGAGCACAGAAATGACAGTGCTCCTGGCCTACTCTGCTGCAGACGGTAGATGGTTTGTGCCCCCTCCTCATAAAGGACCAGAGCTTTGAAAGTGAGCACCAGACCCCAAGATCAAAGAACTGTCCCTTCCTTTGCAAGGAGCAGACCCAAATATCTGCAAAGGAGGCACCCCTCCCCCTCACGCACTGTCCCAGTGGAAGGAACTGGCCTTACAAAGCAGCCCATAGGAGCTTGAGGATAAGCCTTGGGCCATTCTGTTGATGAGCTTACTCTGTCGTGGTCTGTTGGTTTTGGCTTTGTGTGATGTTTAACAGGATTTCAGACTTTGGGGTGGTCTCTGGATTTTTCTCCTTTTTCCTTTTGACGTTAAAAAAAACAAAATACCCTATGACACCAAAGAAACAACCATGGCTGTGATTAGGATTCACAAGATATAATTCCCTTTCATGTAAATGTTGAAGGGTGGTAGGTCATCTCTGGTGTTGTGATTTTCTTCACACAAGAGCCAAAAAGCTGAAAATTTGGGTTGAACATAAAAGGCTATGAATACGATGTGATCTCAAAGAGATAGCCCTGAGATTGTGATTTCAGGCCCTAAAAGCCGCCAGCACATCTGTAAGACAGAAACAAATAGCATTCAGTCAACTCTTGGGCCCAAGGGTAGCAAAAAGAGAAAATAAGTTAGGACTCTGGATTTATCATTTCTAGAGGTGTGTGTGTGTGTGTGTGTGTGTGTGTGTGTGTGTGCGCGCGCGCACACACATGTATGTGTATATTGCTTCACAGTGTGAACACCATCGGCATAGGATCATCTTTTGAAACACTGAGGAGTGAATTTCTGGTTGCACAATTTTGGGATTTGTTAAAGAGTAACTTTTAAGGATAAAATCATGACTCTCACACAACACTAAATGAAAACGTGTCACAGATTTTATCTAACTCAGTAACTAACCAGAATGAACCAGAATAATGTTAAAGCCAATTGAAAGAAAAATCCAAAGAGCAGACACACTGAAAGGCCAGGAATGTTGACAGGGTTGTGACCAATGGATGTCAAACTGGCTTCTTCCATGAGCATGAGTGGGAGTCAACCAAAGCTCCACTAGACACCAGCACGTTTCTGTGGAAAGGAATTATTTTCGTGATTATCACTTCACTACAAATCCAACATCCGCCTACACAGAACTTAAAATAGCAGAGACAAAGACAATGAAAGGCAAAGATCACCTGAGTTCATGAGCTTGTCAAGACACCCACTAAATTTCAAACTCTTTCCTATTTTTCCTTCCAGAGTTTACCCGCAGTTGGAGAGGAGCCCAGGATACTATAACTCCTGCCACGTGCAGGACAGTCCCACACCACGTATCACTTGCCTGTGTCCCCACAGCTTTGCAGTGTCCTGGATACTCCTACAGGTAAAAGCGCTGCTTAGTGAGCCTCCACCCAAATCCCTCGAACCATAAAGTGTCCATTGCTCCTTTCCATGCCCGTGGACGATGTCCTGATGCAGTACCTTCCCCAAACCTGTCCTCCCCTCTCCTGTGTGTCTGGTACAGTTGGCTTCGGATTGTCTTGCTGCTTTCAGATCCAGACTCCTTCTTCCCCAGAAGGAACACATGGCTCCCTGGTTCCTTACACCTTACAGCTCAGCTGTTCACTGCCACATATTTATTATTTGTTAATATTGGATGATCTCATTGTTCTGTTATTTTTATTATAAGCAATATTCTACAAGCCAGTTTCTTTTTATTTCTCTTTGCTATCATACCCAGAGCAATAATCTAATTTTTAAAACTTTGTGTCGACAGGTCATATCAGTGTTATGTATGTATTTCATTTCAGGAGTGTAAGGAAGCTTCATACAATATTGTCATAAACAAAGGGGTGTTGAGTTAGCCTAATAGAGTGGAGAACCACATTCATATGGTATATATACCCCACGGGGTGTTTCTCTCTGTCCAGTAACAGTATCTTGATTCTTTTTAGGACAGCAAAGCTGCCTTGCCTGTTGTATAGTGTTAGGAGGACCTGATGACCATGGTGACCAGTCCCTCATACTGAGCCATGCCTGGCCAATCTAGGCTCTCTTCCTGGAAGCTGTGTGTTAGGCGGGGTGACCAAAACTTCAAAACCATTTGACACTGGTTTACTCTGCAGCGTGGGTCAGTTCCTGTTGTTTACAAAGAGCTACAGCCCAAGACAAAAGAAAACAAACAATAGACAGAAAAGTTATTTTAAAAAACTCAAGTCTTACAGGAATGTCTACTAAAATACTAATACAGATGCATGTGAAAACAACAAAAAAAATTATTTGGAGCAAAGAACCTAGCATTCATCCTTTGACAAAAACAATCTCCTTAATGAAATCCTAGTCAAGTACACTATGCCATCTTCTCCCCTAGACCTGCACTTTGGCCCTGTCCCTGTATAGCTTGTTTTTTAACAAGACCCCCACTAAAACAATTTAAAGAGAATCCCCCACTTCCCACCCTTGATGTCTGGTCTCCCTGGCCTGCCCTCAGCAAGAATCCAGCTTGGTCAATCTAGAAAAAAATCCTCCATGCTTGATGTCACCTTAATAACCATCCACTCACAACCTCCCACCCTGCTCCTTGGCTATGAATCCCCACCTGCTTGTGTTGTATTTGGAGGTAAGCCTGATCTCTCTCCACTGCAATGATAGCCCTGACACCTGCTGTGGTTTGGGTGTGTGAGTCCCTCCAGGGCTCGTGTGTTGGAGCTCAGTCCCCAACATGGCACTGTTAAGAGGAGGTGGGAGCTGTAAGAGGTGACGCCTGGTGGAAGGTTGTTGCCGGACCCTCTTCTCTTCCTGGCTTCTTGTCTCACAAGTGTTCCCAATGCTCCCTCACAGATGTCATTGCCATCATGGTGACACAGACAAGGAAGGCCTCCCTAGAGCCAGTACCATGATGTCTGGACTTTCAGCTTCCAAAACTATAAGTTAAATCAACCTCTGCTCTCTCTAAGTGTCCCAGTCTCAGGTATTTGGTTATAGTAACTGAGAATAGACTGATACAAACCCTATTGCAATAGCCCTAAATAAATTCTTCTTTGCCATCTCAACAAGTGTCAAAATAGTTTTTCTTTAATACTTTTCACACAAGAAACACCTGGGCTCCCCATATATGGCCTTGTGCTATGCAGTGGGGGTGAAATCCAACCCAAGGAACATCTCTGTCACCGTGGAGTGTGTAACAGTAGGGGGTAGGAGTGGAAGACAGTGCGTGGATTAACTACTGGAGACTGAACTTACCACAGAAAGGAATGTTTGCGGGAGGAAGTGTCTAAATCAAAGTCTGTAAAGCAAATCACATTCTAAGTTCTGCTGCTTTGTAAAAATGGTAAGGACATATGTCATGGGACCAACAGACCCTCAATTGTCTTGTCTATTAAGTCCTGGGTTCACTATCTGGAGCTTTCCAGAAGCAGAGATCCCCAAGGTCAGCAAAGGTTTTCATTTGCATTTTGAATACTCCAGAGACAGCAGGGCCGGTCAGGCAGAGATACTATTTTCTCGTGTAACCCTTAATTATGTAAAACAGCCCCCTCCTCTGCTGTCTGCTTAGTTCAGTGCTGAGCACCTGGTTTGGTGCTGTCAAGGCTGACGGCAGCGTCCTTGGAGGGCACAGGTGACCTTGGAAAAGGGGGCTTCATCCTCAAGGTCATTTGCATGTGAGATGCCCCTAACTTGTTCCTCCATAGGAATGAGTTCCTCTGCCAAGCCGCCTTTGGATAAGAACCACCAGGTCCTGTCACCTAAATGACTCATTTTATTCACTTTGGACCAAGTTGTGCAGTTCTGTGGATTTGGTCTCCATTTCCTCCAAACTGGAATCCAAATAGCCCAGCTGAACTGGAGCAAGTGGGGCTTCCAGTTACTTAACTAGGCTTTGCCTGGGAGTCAATGAAGAAAGCAGAGACAGACCCCGTGAGGCTCATTAAATTACGTGGCACAGCGCTTTTCAAATTGCCAGAAGCAGAGAAAGGCTGAAAACACCCGTAGCTGCTAGCCCTGCCTCCTGCCTCAGCCCTCAGCAGGTCAGCCTCCTTGGACAGTTTCTGAACACTGGTGCCTCTGAAACCAAAACATCTGCAGGACACTAACCTAGATCCATGGCTTTGCATGTATCAACGGCTTGTTGCTTTTCATCGCTGAGTAGTGCTTCACTGTCTAGATACACCCCCATTTATTCATTTGTTCTCCTGCTTATTCATTTGTTCTCCTGTTGGTAGATCTTTGGATGGTTTCAAGTTTGGGGCTGCTATGAATAGAACTGCAGTGAACATTTTTATTCATAATCTTGTGGACATATGCTGTCATTTCTCCTGTGTACCTACCTTGGAGTGGAACTGCTGGGGTCATAGGACAGGTGATACATTTAATTTTTTAGAACTGCCAAAAATTTTTGCAAAGTATGCCATGAACTGGCTCAGCTCTTGATGTTCCCAGACGAAAACAGCAAAAGGATTTAGAAATAAAGACAAGAGATGAAAGCTGAGGTCAAGTGGAGCCCTCTCTCTCTCTGGATGGAAGCAAAGGAACTGCCCAAGGACTACAGAACCTTTATTTATACATCCAGGAAGCTGATGTCAGTTTCAACCTCTCTGCCTAGCAACTGGTTTGTGAGCTAGAACAGCTTGTGCAGTGTGGCTTAAGGAACTCTCCATGTTTTCCTCCCACTTTGTCTTAGCCCCAGTGGTGTGACTGGTCCCCAGCTGCTCTCCACAAAAGTAGTTACAGCATTTCACATTCCCGCCACCAGTGCACGAGCATTCCCGTGGCTCTGCCTCCCGGCTTGGATAGCTGTAGTGATTGTTGCTGACTTGCTGCCTAAGTGTATGAAGGATTTAGCACTTGGCTTCCCGCTCCCCAGTAGCACAATTTCAACCTCACACTTTACAAGTATGAAAGATGGGGTTGGGGGTGTAACTCAGAGGTAGAGCACTGGCCCCATATGTGCAAGGCCCCTAGGTTCAATCTCCAGGACCAAAACCAGTAAAGTACCGAAGTTCCTTACTCCACAGGTAAACTGCACAGACTTGAAGCTCAGCTCTGTCATTTACTCGCTGTGGAAACTGAACAAGCTATTGCGTTTCTTTGGGTCTGTGTTTCCACATGCATGAAGTGGAATAATTGTAGTATCTACCCTATAAGGTCCAAAGCACCGATTTAAAGAATGTCTTACACGTAGTAAACACACAATAAATGCTATCATTTATTCTGTTTGGGGGCCATCCCTGTCATGTTGGGGAGCGGAACATCCTCATTCCTTTGTCCAACTTTGGACAGCATTTCTTGGCTGCCCACTTTTAAACTAATGCTAGTAGAATACACATACAATGCCTCCCACGTACCCAACATTGTGCGGAGCACGTCATACATTAAGTAAAGATCCTCACATGAGACTTAGGAGGCCAAGTAGTACTGATTATGCTCAGGGCAGAAACGAATAAACTGAAGAGCAATGGTGGGAACTCCCTCTGCTGAGGGTCACAGACCTCTCTGATGGAGACCCAGAAGGTGGGACCCAGGGTCCTGTGCTCCCCACTGCCCCAGACCCCTTCATGTTCCTGGCCATCAGTCCCTTCCCAGCGTCTGTCAGTCATAATTATCTCTGTACACCAGTCACGTGCCATAAAAGTTAAGGAAAAGTAGAATTATGATTGAATACCAGGTAAGACATCAATCCAGAGGAAAGCAAGCATATTGGGGGCCTCGTCTCCACCCTGGGACACAGGAACACAAGCTCATTTTGGGTTAGCGACTTATCTAGAAGGCTCTTCAGAGGGTTGGAGTTTCAAGCATCATCTAACCTGCAGCACCAGGCCAGCTGCATCTGGTCCTGACATGTGAGGGCAACCCAGGCACCCTGGGCTCAGGGTGGGGCTCCCCCTTCAGGAGCTTTTTGAGGAGCCACTTCTTGAGCCTTTTCCCTCAGTTCCTTATTCGCATCATGCCCAGCCCTCGCATTTCCCAGGCTACCTCATCAAACCCAAGGCTTCAGCTACTGCCTCTGTACCTGTGAGCTCTTAAATATTTAAATCTTATCTCAACCTCATCCCAGAAATATGCATTCACATGCAACCACCCACTTGACTCTGCAAACATTATTCTGATCAAGCTGAACTCCTCCCTCGTGGCCCAAACTGACTCCTCTCCTAATCTACCCTGTTTCAACAGCAGGCAAGGTAACTCTTCCAATTGCTCAGGCTGTAACTGCGGGTTAGCTGAGCTTCCTCTTTCCCCGTTACCCAGCCCCAGCTAATAATACATGAGCCGGAAAGGCTGCCCAGCTGGGCCAAATCACTCCATAGACTCATTAATAATAACACGGTGTTTATTATCTGGATCAATTGAGTTTGGGGGCTGTTTGTTACACAGCTATAGATAAGGGGATGCTGTACCTCCATGAACAAATGCTTTAGCTCTATCCTTGATATAAACTACCATCTGGGACTTCACACATGTCCACTGCTCAGTCTTACACTTCAGAGTCATCCTACCACAGTAACAGTTTCCTTACGACTTCTGGGTAATATGTACACAATTTCCAAGTCTGTTTTTTAATGAAATCTAAAACTGGCTTACTTTTATAACATAGCCTGCTCTAAGCAACAGGAATGATGGCAAGTGTGCGTGTTGACTGAGTACTTTCCATGGCAACTTGACTTATCTTCTACCATGAGAGGGATACTGCTGTGGTCACCATGTCACAGATACTAAGTGGGGCACAGAGAGGTTACCCATGGGCCTCACAGCTGGAAAAGTGGAGAAATGAGACTTGACTCCCAGCTGTCCAACTCCAGAATCTAAGCTTGTAATCATTCAACACAGCGACTCCCTGAGCACCGACAGTGTGGTAACTACCGGTGTCTCCTGACCACCTGCTCCATCTTAGACACTCTCTAACTCATGGGAATTGAGTGATGCCTCACCGTAGCTCTCAAGAGCAGGTACATTATTTCTATGTTATGAGTAGGAAAGCTGAGACACAGCAAGAGGAGTCACAAAGCTGGGAAGCCCATAGCAGAGCAAGGATTGTAACACAGGTCTGCGGGCCCCAGAGCCCACGGTCTTCACCATCCCCTGGAGCCAGGAAATTGCAGAGATAAGAGGATCACAAAACTAGAAGCATTCTCTCAGCTCAGGCCCCAGTCCACTCACCAGGGTGGACTTGCCCAATGCTGGCTGGGCCTTACGTCCATCTCGGCCCCCTATACTCATTGCCCAGTGGCTGCTTCTGCATGCAGTACCCCTAGCTGCCCTGGGCTATGCTCGTGCAGGACCACATCCAGCCTGTAAGTCTCCTGCCCCTTCTGGCCTGCCCCATCCCTCCACTGCCTCAGTTCAGGGTTGTCTTCCTGAGAGCTACCCTTTTCACAGGGCTGCCAGCACAGCTAACAACCTACATTCCACCCATTACACCACGAGCTACATTTAGTGACCTCCCTGCCACCATAACTTTGCTCTGACTACCCAAAATCCTCAAGGCCGTGCTTGTCTCTCATCTCCCTCCTACATTTTTAAGGTGCTTCTTGCAGACGGGGGCTTTCCCAGATGTGAAACAGCTACACAAATGCAGAATGAGTGATGCCCCTAGAATCTGGGGAAAGGCATTTAGGGTGCACGGTGGAACCCTCATACATCATAACTGAGGGAAGGGACATGGTCTGGAATGCTTCCACAGAAGCATCTACCCTCTGAAATCACACAAAGCCCTCACTGCCCCAGCAGAAGAGCAGGGTCTCCTCTTCCCAGTAACTCAGAAAAAGCACCTGAGCCAGGGCTCCCTAAACAGCTGAGGTGGGAGGAAGAGTTTGCAAGAGAATGCTGTCCTGTGGGCTACGAGGTAAAATGAGTGTTCAAACTTGATACAGCAGGTTTTTCCCCAAGTTTTTGGACCAGGATCCATATTAAGGGACATAGCTCTCATCAGAACGTGACTCAAACAGATGCGTGTGCGTGTACACACTCACTGAAGGTATGAGAGCCACTCTGAACCATGCGACTTCCTGGGACTAGAAGCCACATGTGACAGAGGAGCAAAGAAATAGAAATCAGGGTACCTGACTGCTCCATAGAGCACCCCTTTGCCTGTGAGAGGAGCCGTGCGTGCATGCGTGCGTGTGTGTGCGTGTGTGTGCGTGTGTGTGTGTGTGCGTGTGTGTGTGTGTGGTTGTGTAAACATCTGTGATTTGGAGCACTAGCCCTCTCAGCGGCAACCGGTATCAGTAATCCTACTGATGATCTGTTAATTTATGATAAATCATAACAGATACCATCAGAGGAGAGATCACACCATGATACAGAGGGACGCTGTGTCTCTGGAGACCCAGAGCGCTGTTTTTTCTCTTTCCAGCGTGGGAGTTGGGAGGAGAAGCGAGGATAACAGTCCAACTTGTCCTGTCTCGGGAGGTTATTTACTCCGTTCTTCTCTATTTCTGTGCAAATGTCATGATCTTAAGTGAAGTAAAAACAAGAAAAGAAGATTGAGTGTGAGCTGTGAAACCATATGTGACACATCCTCCTAGATGGCAGGCTCCAGTGCATCGTCACAGTCCTTGGAAAACAGCGGCTGGTCTGCGCTTCCAGGCGCTGCCTGAATGATACCTCTTCTGAGATGCCCTCCCTCGTACTGATCCTACTCCCAGCACTGGGGAAATTCTGACACGTTGTAAACATCTGCAAAAATGGTGCCCTGAACCCTTTATGTTCTATTGTCGGCTACCCATTCTCCAGTCTTCCAAAATTAGCCTGTGTGAGTATTCATTCTCTCAATGGCCTCTCTCTCCCCTGGCCTCAGGAATGGGAAATAAGCCCAACCCAAACCAACCAGTAAGTACCATTACCTGATATATGAGTGGTCCAAGGCTGGCCACATGACCTAAATTGGTTCAATCAGAATGAATCTTCGGACTAGGAAGTTGTCCTCGAATGGCGAAGTAAGCCTCCAATAAGCCAGTCCTCTCACACACAACTATCAGCTCCGGAGGAAATTTAAACAACTATCTGAAGGTACAGAAGAATGAAAAAAAGCAGGCACATATGGGAGAGGAGTTGATGCTCACACATCTTTTAGCCTGAGGGCAGGATCCAATCTGCAAAATGAGGGCGAGATAAAAGTTAGTAGCTTTACTGACTTAAAGAACACAAAGACACGGTTCTGGGCAAGCACTACCCTGAAGTGGAGAAGGGAAATTCCAAAAGCAGAGCTACACAGAGGAGAGATCTCCCAAATTTTAGGTATCAACCTCTCAAGTCTCTTATTTGCCCCTAAATCACCTATGTGTGGGTCAGATTATAAGTCAGCTCCTGTTGCAACTGCACTGAACTGAAATTGGAGCTGTTTCCCTCTGCGGGAAATCTGGACCATGTTAAACTGAGTTCAACCACCCTAACAGCCTGCACATTCCTGCTGGCTTGAGCCAGAGGAGGTACAGGCATGACCACCAGTGGTCTGCTATTGAACATCAGAGCTGCTTGGCAGAGACATACATGAATTACAGCCCCACCATGAACATGTTAAAATGAAATCAGTGTGCTTCAAAGGAAGTTAACAGAATCCCAGAGTTTCTACAATGTCAGTCACAGCATTTAGAAATGATCCAAAATTGCAGGAGAGTATGACAAAGTCTCCAGAGAAGTCTCTGCCTTGTCTGCGGAACATTTCTTCCACAAGCTCTCGTTCACTGTCTCCATTAACTGGCAGGCACTGGGGCTGCAACGATGACAAGATAAATGTAACCACTGCTCTGATGGAGTTGACATTCTAGTTCTGATCAGTGTATGTCAATAAATTCATTCACTTATTCAAAAACTGAGTTATTGTTAAATGACAAGTGTACTGCCACAAGCTATGAGCCAAAAGTACAATACCACAAACCCTGCAGAGCGACTGGGACCACTAAGGCTGAGTCTTCAGGTGCCTTTTAACCCCCAACTCCATATGAGGGAGTGGTCCAGCTAGAGGGCAATAGTTCCATGGTCAGAAAGTAGCAGGTGCTAGAGCATAAAACCCAGGTAAAGGGGAGCTGTCCTGAGCTTTTAGCTCAAATCACAGGCCAGACAGAGAGGCAAGAGCAGAGTTTTCCATTAAAGGGAGGATACTGGTCTGCAGAGCCATGAAGATCCAGAAGTAAAAAAGGAGAGAAGTTCAGCATTGCTCCCCTCCCATGGCCATGGATGTCTATCCGAGCTGGTCAGAGTGCCTTCGTCCCAGATTTTTGAAGTACTCTGTCTAGGAGGATAGGTTCATACAACCCAGTGTCAACCCATTTGGAATTTTTACCAATCCAGCCCTCAGATACATTTGGAATGAATGCAGGTAGTAAATACTGCTTAATACGTAACCAGCCTTTATGACCCCATCCTCCCAGAAAAGAGGGGTCCTTGCCTCTTCAGGAATCCTCTGTTCCCCTTGTGTCCCAAGGGGACCATCCCATCAGGGACATTCACCCTACCCCGTTCCTGCTGTTCTCAGCGTAACCCCATTTGTGTTCCTTACTGGTGCACTGATCAGAGGCAAATATGTGGTTCAGTTGAATCCAAGCATCCTCAAGAGGTTTTGCTGGTGACTTCCAGGAAATTTCCTGCTTGCTCTTCTGAGAAAGCTCCCAAATCTGACCTGCCTTTTCCTGATGAACAAGAGTGACCTCAACACTCAGAAGGAACTCCAGCCTTGGAAAGGAGCCAGCACAGAAGGCAGGGAAGAGCTGAAGGGGGTCAGGTCTTTGGAGCCATCACCCCTAGATTGACAGCAGCCAATGTATTGTGTGTTTAAGCCAATCCCAGTACGAACTTCTGATATTTGTATCTATCAGCATCCTGACTCAGTTTCTCTCCAGTGTGCATTGTTCAGCTGTGAGCTGGCTTTTATTCCAGCTCACATTTTTCTCTTTTTTTTTATTAGTACATGTTTGCAGGACCCAAGGCTCACGTCCCTCGTGCAGAGCAGGCCCGTGCACCCAACACGTCTCAGTTCCTTTCTCCACCCCTTTACCTTTCCCTCCCTTCCCCCTTGCTCCCCTTCCCATTTGAGAGAGCTCCCTCTCCCTACTTCCTGTTACCTGTCTTTTATTTTGTCCTTTATTTATAATTTGGATTTCTCATATAAGAGAAGCCATGTGATATTTAAGCTTGTGAGTCTGATTTATTTCACTTAACACTGTGGTCTCAAAGTGTATTCATTTATCCTACAAATGGCTCAAGCTTATCCTTCTGCCTGGCAGAATAGTAAATACCATATTTTCTTTATCCATCCATCTGTTGATGGACATATAGGCTGCTTCCAAGATGTAGCTGTTGAGAATTGTGCTACTATAAACATGGCTATGCCTGTATCACTAGAATATGGTGTCTTTAACTTTTGAGGGATGATTACCTGGGAGGGGAATAGAGGGATCAAATGGAATTCCTAGTTTTAGTTGTTTGAGGAATCTCCATGCTGACTTCCATAGTGATTGTAGTAGTTTACACTGTCACAGTGTAGAAGGGTTCCTTTTTCCCTGCAGCTTTGCCAACATTTATTATTGTTATGGTTTATGTCTCCCAAAGCCTCATACAGTCATGGAGTGGGCTTTTAGGGTTATGATTGATTCATGGTCCAATGTTGGAATTATGGGTGTGAGTGCTACACCTGCCCTGGGGTGAGTAGTTTGCATAGAATGTAAGGGAGGGAAAGAGGCTTGCTCTTCCAGCTGCCACTCCTCCCTTTAGCTCTTATTGTTTTGCTGTTTTCTGCTTCCACGAACAGTTGTCCTCTGCCATGTACCACACTGCCTTGGAGCCAGCCAAGTACAGACTGAAACCTCCATAAACTGTTAGCTAAATAAATCTTTCCTTCCTTAATTTTGGATGTTAGGTATTTTGTCTCAGCAACGAGTAACCAAGACAGTTATTATCTGATTTAGTAACCAAGACAGTTATTATTTGATTTATTGATGATGGCCATTCTTTTTGGGTATGGGGGAATTCCACTGTGGCTTTGGTCTGCACTTCTCTAATGACCAGCACTGTTGAGCATTTCTTCATGTATTTATTGGTCATTATTACTTGTTCTGTGAAATGTCTATTCATTTCACTTGTCCATTTTTTATTGCATCTTTTATTGGGGGGTCTAATTTTTTTTTAGTTCTATATTCTAGATAATAGTGTTTTGAGGAATAATTGGCAAAAATGTCCTCCCGTTCTGTTGTTTTGTTTTCACCCTGTCAGGTGTTTCTTTTGCTGTGCAAAAGCTTTTTGACTTGGTATGATCTCATTTTTTTATTTTTGGTACTATTCTCTGCATAACCTTGGTTCTGTTCAGAAAGTCTTTTCCAACACCTATGACTCCAGGAGTTTTACCTCTTTTGTCTTTCAGCAGGTTAAATGTTTCTGTTTTAACATTTAGTTCTTTGATACAGTTTGACTTTAGTCTAGTACATGGTGAGAGACACGGGTCTAGATTCAGTCCTCTGCATGCAGAGAGCCGGTTTTCCCAATGCCGTTTATTAAGGAGGCTACCTTCCCTCCAGTGTGTTTTTAGCCCCTTTGTCAAAGATCAAATACTGAAGGTGCTGGAGCATTCAAAGTTCAAATCATATTGTGAGTGTGCCAAACCCATCACCATCCTCAAAAGGGGTACAGAGGGGAGAATATTCCATTTACAGGGAGGTGATCAGTTCCTGTGGGAATTGGATATTTTGAAAAATGTAATGTTCCAAACGTTATGCAACCGGGCTGGGGATATAGCTCAGTGGAATAAGTTCTTGCCTGGCAAGCACAAGGTCTTGAGTTCAATCCCCAATACCGCAAAAAATAAAAAGTTATGCAACCATCAAAAGAAAGATGAGGAACTGAGCCAATTCTTGTCTCTGGCTTTTGGGGCCACCCTGCTCCTGGGGTCTGTTTGCTGAGTTACTTAGAATGATTCCTTCCCTAGGGCTGAGCACAATTCTGTCCGCCTCACTATGCTGAGACAAATGTGTGAGAGGTATAATGTGCCCATTTGGCTGCTCACTGACTGCGTGGATGAGGCCTTCCCGGGTCATCATTTCCCACATTTTCTCTCTCTTCTGTTAAGTTTCTCCAAACCAACTCTCCACAACTATCTGCAATTTTTTCAGACCTGAAACCCAGGAGCAGAGAATTTCTTGTTGCCCTTGGAGCTATTTTAAAGTTTAGCAATGCAAACCATGTCCCTATTTTCAATATACTTTCCAACACTTCTGCTGAGTGTAATCCATATGGATGGATTTCTTTTTTCCCTTAGAAGAGAAAATACGACTTTGGTGAGAATGCTGGTCTGGTGGATGCTTCTCCTGTGCGCTCCCCCTGCACAGGGCGCTAGACTCCAGCATCAGAAAGAGAGAGCTGGCTCCATATAAATGCAAAACGCTCCAGACACTCAGGGTTATCTGCGCTTTGCATGAACAACGACAGCAGCTTGCAAGTGGGCAGGACTTGGCGGAGAGGCCCCGTCGCAAATCCGCTGCCACCCCAACGCGTGCGGTGCAGGGCTGTGAAATCTGCCTTGGCTCGCTAATTTCACACTCCAGGGGCCGAGCCGTGAACAGCTCCATGCACATAATTCTCATTTTAATAACAGTTTCCTTAACCTTCAGACACCCTCTCATGACATTTTTTTCCACCCTTTAAAAAATTAAAATGCTCAATTCCTTTAAGGTGAAGTCACAGGTTTGCTTTCTTTAATCATTTCTTTACTGTCTTGACTTTGCAAATAGCAAGGCTTTTATTCTGTCTTTAGATGATTCGTGAAGCCTTCTCCAGCTGGGCTGCATTTTTTTTAAATCAAAATGAATCACTCACATATTCTGCATTCATTATTCCCTCTGTGCCGTTTCCTCAATAACGTCGGTACCTTCCGTGCCTCTGTGATGAGCACAGAATGCATTAGAAATGCCTGCTAAGATATGCTTTTCATCTCCCTGCACATCGTAAAATGAGTTTTCCTCTCAGCGTTTCTGAAGACTTGAGAAATGCTCTTCAGTTCTGGAATGAGCTTCAGGACACCAGGAGAGTCCTTTGGGACAGAGGAAAGAGTTGACATGACATTGTCAGGCTGCCTGGCATCACCCCAAAGGAAAAAAATTTGAGAATGCCAGCGTCTGGCTTTATAAACCCTGAAAGGGTTTGGGTTGGGAATTAGGACTTATCATTCCTTTTGTCAGCTAACTCAGGCATTCCCTTCAGTGACTTAGACATAACATCTATTCAGATAATACAATATTGTGAATATCTGGTTCGGTTGCTCTTGGAAAATATCACAGGCTTTTTGTGACACAAATTGTCTTGTTAGGGTTTTCTTTAATAAGCTATGGTTTTCATCTAGTACTTTCAAAAGATGACATCAGCTTAGCAACCAGGAAATCAGAGACATTAGCTCAAAGTTTAACTCCAGGGAAAATGACAGATCTTGTCTTTATTTTAAAATTTGGTGTTTTGTTCTTTGTGGATAGTTTACCATTAGCTTCTACTTTCACACTGTCACATTAAAATGATATTTCTCTTGATTGCTAAGAGTCTTGGCACCTCCCCCAAAATTTTGTGCCTGAGGACAGAGCTTCCCCAGGCTCCTTAGTCCCAGTGGAATGGTGAATTTAGGGGTCCCCAATGGAGGACAAGAGCTTCTGGACTCTCAGCCTTCCCCTCGTCAAAGGGGATGAATTTGGATCTGCCCTAGGATATTTGAGAGTCCGAAGTTGGCCAGGTTCTCACTAAAAGAGACTGGACACCACCAAATGTTGGAAGGAAGATACCAACGAGCTTCCACCACAATGTTACCAGCCTCCAACCACACGCCTGTCATATCCCCTTGCCATCCCTTTCTTTATGTTGTTCTCTTTGAGACCTATAATGAGGCCGGCTACATACTTTCAAAAAAGTTCCACCTTAGGACAAAGATGCCAGAAAGTTCCTTATATGAAGGTCTCTCTAATGAAACTTCAACACACCAGAACCCCAGTATCATTCTTGGGTGGGTGTTAAGGTTTCCGTGGGGCCTGAGTGGAAGGGAGGGCTTCCGGACAAGGACTTCCGGTCCAATTGTGATCTTGGGCAGACTTTCTTCTGCTCTGAAGTCCACTATTACATGCCTGCTGCATCTACATAGGAACCCCCCTCCCAATTTTTCCCAAATGATTAATGCCCGAGATATTTGGGGCTGGTTATTACAGTGGCAAAATGTTCTCTTAATCACCTGTGACTGTTCATCATGATTGTCAGCTTGACTGGATTACAAAATGCCTAGATTAGTGAAGTGCACTTCTGGGTGTGTCTGTGGGTGTCTCCGGAGATGACTGGCATGCGGGCCAGCAATCTGAGGGGGGAAGACATACTCTGATTGTGGGTGGCAGCTCAGATGGGATGAAAGGGGGGAAAATGAAGTCTGCCCGTGTTTGGAAAGCTCTGTTCTGCTGGAGCAGATGGGTCTTTTGCTGCTATCGTTGCCTGTGGACATCAGACTCTCCAGCTTCTTCAGCCATTGAGGACAATCCAGACTCTGGCCCTATAAGCCTACCCAGTAAATCCTTTGCATAATTAGATATATGAACCCCAGCCAGCCCCATGGTCTTGCACACGTCCTTGAAGGCTGTGTAGGCAGAGCTTGAACACAGCTCCTCTGAGCCTCCCAATAAAGCCTTGCGACCCTCCTGGAGCACAGGAGGATAGGGGGCTTGTGGAAGGGGCCCAGGTCCCTGGAAGTCTGTCATGGCGCAGTGTCTGTTATTAAGCAGCATTACAGGAGACTTGCCCTCCTGCCATCTTCACCCCCCAGCCCAGCAGACTACAGAGCTGCTTGGCTGCCCTGTAGGATGGCTCTCGCAACAGGTGTCCCTCGTTCCCTGCACTCACCTAAGCTCTTTTACTTACATGTCACCCTGCATAAGGCCCAGGGGCTTTGGCCCAGGCTACCTGTGTGCTCATCATCCAGAGGCGTCAGAGCGCATCTGAACCTCATCAGGGCCCATCTGCCCGCTATTGTCCAAGTACGTCAGGGCTTTGCCAGGAACTTGACACTGTCATTCTGTGGTGTTGAAAGCAGACAGTAAATGGAGGGGCCCTGTCTTTACCTGTAGCAGGAAGAACTTTCACCATGAGATCCCAGTCCTCCCAAGACCATGAGTCTTAGAAACATGACATGGCAAAGGAAGCTCCCCACCTCACCTACAGATAGGTGGTTTGGGCTCCTGTCTTTTTTCTAAACTTGGTTTCTTGTTTTTCTTTTGACTCTTTGAGCTACCCAGCATCTGCCCATCGACTGCGCCTCTCTGTGTGTGGAGCCGGAGTCCAGTCCAGCTGCTCAGAATGGGAAAGTCCTGGCAGAAAGGTCAGCCCCGCTGCTCCTTGGCCCCTTCCTGCTCCTGCAGTCTGGGATGCTGATCATCCTTCCTGTCTTTGCCGTTGGGTCCTTTTCTCTATCCTACTCCCACCCTCCACTGGACCTCATCTCTTCCTGCTCACGATCGCAGCCCCTTGCTGAGCCTGACCACAGCCCTTTCTGCCCACACACCCTGTTGCTGCAGGGACAGAGCCTGCCAGCAGGTGCCACCATGCTGCTCCTGCTCACAAGCCTGCCCCGCCCCTCCGGCCCACTCCAATGTCCACACGGTCCAAGGGATGCGGGGTGATTTGAGGAGCAACAGAGAGAAACACATGGACAAAAAAAAATCACGTGTTTATTTTAATGTATTTGGAGGAAAACATGTACACAGCCATCAACCCCGTGTTTTCACAAATATTTAATGCCTGGGGTGAAGCCTTAGTCTGAGCAAAGAAAATGAAATCAACTGAAACAAAATGTCAAGTAATTAAGGTACAAATGGCATGCAAATGGGACCACGGGATATAGATCAGTTACCTGTTACAGTTTAATCCTATTCCACAAACTTAGTGGGGTATAAAACATACACTGAAGCTGGACATGGAGGTACATGCCTGTGATCCCAGCCCTCTGGGAAACTGGTATAGAAAATTTCCAAGCTCAAGTCCAGCCCAGGCAGCCGTTATAGTGTGTGTGTAGACATGCCCCCAAAGCCACCTGCAGTCACGGGGCTTTTCCGGAGGTGGCTGAATCTACAGTGTGTGACTGATTCATGGTGCAATGCTAGAATTAGGGTGGGTGATTGCAGGATCAGCCCACTGATTGGATTAGCACCGACCTAATTTCCATAGGCTGGATACAGTATAAGAGACAGAAACAGGCTCTTTTCCCTGCTTCCCTTGCTTGCTTTTGCTGTCTTCTGCCCCCATGAACCACTTCTCCTAGGCAGTGCCCCTCTGCCAAGCCACTCTGCCTTGGAGCGAGCAATTATGGACTGAAACCTCTACAAAGTGTGAGCTAAATAAACCTTTCCTCCTTTAACGCTGGGTGCCAGGTGTTTTCTCTCAGCAACCAGAGGAATGTGAGACAGCAATTTAGCAAGTTAGTGAGACCTGTGTCAAAAAATTTGTAAAGGTGGAGCTGGGGAGGTAGCTCAGTGCAAAGCCCTTCCTGTCCCCTCCTCCATCTTCACTGCCAGCACCGGGCTCTCCACCTCCACCCGCACATTGCTCTGACTGCTGCTCCTCCCTAACTGCATCCAGCCCAACCACCTAACCCAGGCTCATCCTCTCATCTCAGATCCTTCCCATACTCTCAGATCCCAGGCATCCTCAGGGGCCGTTACCGTGTCTACCACACATGGTGAGGGCAGGAGATGGCTTTAGAAATTTGGAAAACACTGACCTAAAGTATAAATTCTAAGTTATTTAGCTTGGCACAGACTCTGGCTCCATCTGTCCCCCAGTACAACCAACTGCCCAGTGCTCCCCTGCTGGCCAGCACCCCTCCCCATCCATCCCAATTTATGATTGCAGGCGTACACACCACGCGCACGCGTGCGCTCCCACATTCACGTCATTAACACAAGTTTCCTAGGAAGCCCCATCTCAAGAGGACAGCTCTTTTTGGCAGAAAACCCCACTGGTAACAAGAAGAACAGAAACTCAGCTCCAACAAGCAAATAAGCACATTTATTGACCCACACAACTTACCAGCAATCTAGAGCAGTGGTTCCTCATAGAGACAGTTTTGTCTCCCAGAAACACTAACAATACCTGAGGACATTTTTGCTGTGATAGGAAGATGGGGATAACATGCTGCTGGCATCTAATTTAACAACCAGCAATGATCAGGATGGTCCTGGTCACAAAGAATTACCAAGCCCAAAGGGTCAGCAGTCACAAAATTGAGAAAACCTGCTCTCAGGGCAACACGACCAGGCATGGCTGGATCCAGTAGTTCAACTCCTGTCTACGAGCCTCTGTTTTTCTGCATCAGTCTCACACACAGGCAGGGACGCTCTGCTCTGTGGCAAGCTCGCGTCCTCACAGAAACAGACCCCTGGAAAGAGATGTTTCTTTCCAGTAAATCAAACCAACTCTGGGCACTGAGTTCCATTAGCTGTCCAAGAATCACTTTGACCTACGGGGGCAGAGGTGCGGGTAGAGAGAATACACTGATTGTCTAGGCCTGGGGTCCTGAGGCCAATTCTGAGGCTTGGAGCTAGAGAGGTCATGTCCCCCGACGGACTAGAGAGAGGAAAGATCATTTGCCTAGAATGAAATCAGGGCAGTGAGACCAGACAAAGCAGGAAGGGACGCTGGCCGGACAACGCGGCTGCTACCCTGTCCCCACACGTTTATGAATGAGGAGGCAGGAGGAGAATGGGTTCCCAGTGTTGAACACACACCGCAGCGAAAGAAAAGGACGAAAATGGGATGAGTACAGAAGGTGCTTGCAGGCTCCCTTGTATGCCAGAAAATATGTCCAGCAAAGCACTGACGGGGATTTGCTTTGCCTTCTTTTTCTTTATGAGGTTGGGGAAAGAATTATAAATATATACAACATGTAAATACCTTCTACACAGCCAGCGAGTACAAATGAACCTGGACGTGAGAAAGTATTTCTGGAAAGTGTAACATATTATACAAACCGAAGGGAATGTGGAAATTATTGCCCAACGGGACGGAGCTATTAACCACGTATTCCCCTCCAGGGTCCGTTTCCATAGAGAGCTCACGTTGTATTTACCTGTGTTTCAAGATTAAAGTTTTGGGGTGGTGCCTTAATTCCATAAGGAAGAGAAAGAATGTGTGTCTCTTGGAGAAAGGAGACCAGCAGCCCCGCGTGATTCAGAGCTCTCTGCGGCTCTCTGGGTTCCTCGGGTCTGGGGCGTGATTCATTTCTGAGTGTCTGTGATCACCTCAGATAAACGGAGCAGGCTGCAGCCAGGAGAGCCCCAGGCTCGCGGCAGCCACAGAGATGGGGGAGGGCGGAGCTCTGCACCGGGATAATGGGAAGGCTGCGCGTCTCCTGTGCCGCACAGGGCTGCACTCAAAGGGAGAGAGATTTCAAAAACACACAAACAAAAAGAGGTCACTGCAATAGTAAAGGCGACTTTCTTCCCTTCCCTCTCTGTCTGCACGACAGGGTTTCATGACCCCATCCCCCACCACTCTCCCTATTCCTTGAACCCACTGGTATCCTCTCTTCTCCCTCCATTCTCTGGACCTGTTCCCACCTCTGGGTCTTTGCACTGGCTGTTCCCTCTGCCCAGCACACTGTTCCCTCTGATCTCTCATGGCTGCATCTTCTTATCCTTTGGGACTCAGCTGTCCCACAGCCCCCACCATGACACAGCAGCCCCCACCCCTGTTACTCTCTCCCAGCACCCAACCTGTTGCCTTTAGGGCATTTTCATCCTCCGAAGTCACCCACTGACTCATGTGTCTGTACACCCTGATTCTCCCAGGCTGGAACTCCATGAGAATAGGTGGACCACTTCCATCTGGGTCCTGGCAGCCAGCATTGCAGCTGTGACTAAACGCCCAATCAATACTTGTCAAACAAGTGAACAGAATCGTAAGTGGATGCTGCTGCTGAGTTTGCTCATGCACAGAGAGGTGTTGTTGTGCCTTTGATCTGTCCCATGTTTCTTGAGGGTAACGTGGGCCTGGCCAGGAGGAGACGGTACCTGTTCCATATGGACCTGCTCTAGAGGACCCTCTGCCTCATGGCCTCTTTCCTAGCCTGGGCTTTGTACCTTCGTGGACAGATTACCACACCTCCCATATACCCAGGAATTTTGAAACGCCATTTTCATAAACAAATTGTTAATGGAGATAGAGGCCATAAAACATTAAGTAGATACTATCATTGCCTGGCCCTGTGCTCTGCAGGCACGGCCCTGCATTGGCCTTCCAAGGGGCTCTAGAGACACGGCTCTTCAGAGCTGCCATAAACTGAGCCAGGGGCTGGATCTTCACAACCCTGTGTTTAGCGGTCTATGGAAATGGGTGGTTCCCAGCAAGGGGGACCTCAGGCAAACAATTCCTATGGGCCAAGGAGGTTTCCTTGAGAGGCCTCAGCTGGCCAGACAACACAGCTGCTACCCTGTCCCCACACATTTATGAATGAAGAGGCAGTAGCCAGTCATAGCAGTGACAGATGTGCGCCTGGTCCTGAGGTGGTCAAGGAAGTACATCACGGCACCTGTCCAAGCCACAAGTCCCTCTCACCTGGGCCACTGTCAAAGCTTGCCAGCAGGCCTCCCTTCTTCCACTCTTGCTCCAAGGGTCTGTTTTTTACCCAGCAGCTAAGGAAGCTGGGAAAACCTAGGTCAGGTCCTGCTCCCCCCTCTGCTCAGAACATTGCATGGCTTCCACCTCCTCAAGACTTACAATGGTCATGAAGCCCTGCACATTCTGCTCCAGGGCCTCGCTGACTTAGTGCCTCCTGCCCCTGTTATAACCCGCATGTCCTAGAACATGCCAGAAGCCCAGCTGTTGCCCACTCTACACATGTAGCTCCTTACCTGGAAGGCTCAGTCCCAGAGTCACCATGGTCTGGTGCCTCAGCTGCTTCCAGTCTTCAGTTAAATAATGACTTCATGGTGAGTCTTCCTGGCTTCCAGCCACTCCTCTGCTGGGCTGAACTGTGGCCTCTCATTTATACCCACATCCGGGTCCCTGGCGCCCATTAATATGCACACAAACATGATAGAGGAGCTTTGCAGATGTGATCAACTGGAGGAGCCTGAGATAGACTTCCTGGGTTATCTAGGTGGCCTATACCACCATGAGAGTCCCTACCAGAGAGAGCCGGGGGGCTAGCATCGGAGAGGACTGTGACCCCAGGGACAGTGAGTGAGTAAGGTTCTCTGCAGACTAAGAAGGGGCAGCCAAAGACTTCAGGCGGCCACTGGGAGCTGAAAAGATGGAATCCAGTCCTCCTCTTGGAGCATCCTGCAGGACTGGGCCTGCTGATACCCCTCAGACTTCCCATCTCCAAAATGGAAAGAGAAAGTACTTGTGGTAAGCCACCGAGCTGTGGGTGTTTGCTTGGGTGGCCGCATTAGGTTGAAATGGGGAGCCGCTCCACACTCTGTGTCCCCAGAGTGCTGCACCAAGCCAGCTGCCTGCTCCCCACAGCACGATGTGCCTATCTCTGCGTGCTCCCTGGACACCTGCTTTGTGATATTTTTCAGGGTGACAGACACATAGATATGACAATACAGTAATTATCTGTTCCATGAAAGGATGAAATGGGGAAATGTGAGACACTGAGAAGGCAGGGGCAGAGGCATCAGTGACAAACATAAATGACCTCATGGAAGAAGCAGCTTTTAGGTTTTCCAGGGTGAACAGGAGCTGAAGTGCCCTGAGCCAAGGATGGGGGCGGGGACAGTGTCAACACAGTGAGTGCAAAGCTCTGAATGGGCCAGGACTCTCAGGGTGCAAGAGGACACTGGTTTTACAAAGGCAGAGAGAGGCCAAGGAGAGAACTGGGGGGAGGGACCTGAGCGTGGAGAAACCAGGGCAGACCTGCCTCCCGCAAGGCCCCAGGCTGCTCTCTGGAGTGGAGGAGCCCGGTGGCGGTAGCGAGAAGAGGCAAGTGTGGCCGGGCTAGAGAGAAGCAGGGAGGTGTGGCAAGAAGAGGAATTTGGGGATCTTTTGGAGGCAGGTCCATCAGGAAAGCTGCTGATGAGCTGGATGCTGGGGAAGAAGGGGCCGAGGGAGGCTAAGGGTATCTGCTAGGGCCGCCAGCCTGCCATGCTAGGTTGAGCTGGAGAGGAGCAGACAGACCCACAGCCAAAGCCAGGCAGAGAGGGTTCTCTTCCTCCACAAGGGGGAAGTAGGCAACAGAGTGGCAGTGCCCCATAGCCCCAGTCCCAGGGGACATTCCGGATGCAGGGAGGAGGTGCTCCCTGTGTTTGGGAGTGATCAGAACCATGTGGCAGGAGTGACAGGAACCAATTTACCAGAAGGGTGCCTGGCTCCCTCCCTCCAGGGTCAGTAATCAGAGCCTGCAGCATTTTCATCCACTGAGGCCCTGGGGACTTGGGTCTGCTGTGACCCTTGCCCCTGGAGACACCTGGCTTAACGCCACCAGCAGTTCTCTAACTTCACCACCACCTGTGGCACGGTCAGCTCCCTCCTCTAACCTTTGGGCTCTGATGCTTGGAAAAAAGGAAACAGAGGGGCCAAAATAGACATTCCACTCACCTGTTCTGTTTTTCAACAATTCTTCATTGTAAGGGACCAGCGAGGGCCTTTATCTCTGCCCAGTCATTGCTCACTGCAAACACACCCATTCTGTCCCACCATGCAGGGTTGCATGCAAATGTGACTCTCAAAATGGTTTAGGACACGTGTGAGCACCCACCCACTCCCACGGGCACTATTCCGTAGCCCCTGGGTGAGGCTGTTTACAAGAGCGGCACAGCAGGAGCTCTGTGCTCCGGGGCCTGCAAACACTGTGTTGCGGACTGGCCACGTGCCCAGAGAAAGTGGATGCTACTTCCTAAGCATTTGGCCCTGCAAAAATAGACACTTATGATAAAATGTGAGAAAATAGGGGTGGGGGCTCATCCATGCAGCCAACCAGGCAATGGGCATTTATGGAGTGTTTATGAAGGAACAAAGATGCCCTCCATGGGCATGAGCAGCTCATCGTGATGCCTAAGAGATAAATAAACAAACAGGATCATTGCCCACCCACTGTGGCACAGGCAAAAGAAAAGCTCCTTTCTGCCAAGATGAGTTCTGAATCGCAGATACTGACTGATCCGTTTGTGCGTTGTCCAATGTACTTAGCATATCTTGAAAGCTATTTCTGTCATGGAAAGGGATGGGCTGAGATGGGCTGGAGTGACTGGAAAGGGGGGAAAAGAATGGGAAAGAATAAAATCGAGCAGAAAACACGAAGTACATTGTGGTAGAAAATGAATGTTCTTACTATTTCACTGGAGATATGGAAGCATGTGATTCAAACTGTATTTCTTACTTTGGGCCACAATCAAAAAAGTTTGACAATCGCAGTGTATGTAATGTGGCATCCTAAATGAGATCATAGGGCTTTGCGGTAAGCCCAGAGCTCTGAATAAAGTGTAGTGCTGATCCCCACGAGAACGTGCTTGTGTGGAAGAAATGACCTTTACAATGACTGGGCTAGCAATAGGCATGAAGCAGGCGTGTATCAGAACCCTACATCAGATTTTTGGAGTAATTTGCAGGCATGGAGCAATTGCACACATGAACGCCATGTCCTTGTCTGGTTTAGAGGACCCCAAGCACCCTGGGGTGGCAGGACGGGATCGTCCTCCTCGAGGCAAAGATGAGGACAGTGGAAACAGCAGGGCTGAGAACTCCCAGATGACACTGGGGGGTCATCCCAGCCCCCGCCGCCACACAGCGTCACCACCCATGCATCTTCAGATGCCTCTGCCATCTAAGCCCAGGTTCTAAGAAGGTCCAGTGGATTTGGGAAAGAAACTCCCCAGCCAGGTTTTGTGGTCACCAACTGCCCAGCTTCTTGGAGCAAAGCCTCTTGCTGCAGCCACCCAGGTGGTCTTCAGCACCGACTGTCAGCTCCTAAGGACACTGCCAGGTCACACTCAGGACAGGGCAGGGAAACACCTCTCCCAGGGTCATCCCATTCTACCCAAGCCCAAGGCCCATCACTCCTCAGAGATGGAAGAAAAGGAAATGTTAGGAGCTGGACAAAGGGGCAGAGTGTAGCGCCATCCTGGTTGGGGGTGGGACAGTGCCACCCTACTCATGCCATCCCGCATGAATCTGCATGGCAGGACCTTCCCCAGTGCCACCTCCCACCTCAGGGCCCATGTGAAGGCTTAGGCCACACGTGCTGGTGTGGTGTCTATATGGGTTGAATCCCACAGAAGCCGAGCTCAGTCTTGGGCACAGAGGGCTCCACTCTTGCTGGAAGGTCAGCCTGAGTCAATCACCCGGAGTCATGTGCCTCCACATTGAGTGTGTCTCTGATGTGTGTGTGTGGCAATGCTGCCTGGTGGGTCCCAGCTCTGGGTCAGGCCACCTCACCCTGGGATTCCCTCTCCCAGCATCCTTCAGGGCGATGCTTTCTGCTCAGTCTGCATTGCGTGAGGAGTGCTTGCTCTGTGCCGGACACAATTCCTGGGGATGCAGCTGGGTCCCCATCCCTGCACCCACAAAACCAGCACTCCACTCAACACAGGTGACCTCAGAAACAGAAATGTACTGGGAAGAAATTCAGCCAGGCTGAAGCGGTGGAGTTACAGGTAGGTGAGCTGGAGCAGGGACTTGAGCACCAGGACGAGACATCTGACCTGAGTCCAGAAGAAAAGGAGATGCAGATCCTAGGACGGGTCAGGGGACAGGGCTGCCAGCAGCGACAGCAGCAAGAGTACACAAAGTCACAGCCACCCCTGCCCTTCCCAGTGGTGCAGTAGGACCATGGGAAAACTTCCTCCAATCCCTGTCCCTGTGTAGAGTTGAAGTCAGGGGTTCGTTTAAGAGGCCCCAGTAGTGAGTGGTTAAGGGCACGGAGTCTGGAGTCAGGATCCCTAGGTTCCAGTCCCAGCTCTGGCACATTCTAGCTGGGTAACTTTGGACTAGTTAACTTACCTCTCTGTGTCTGCTTCCCTAGCTATAGAACAGGGATCATAACAGTGCTCATCTCGCAGGATTAAGTGAGTCAATGCACTCAGCACAGGACCTGGCGCACAGATGTATTTCCTTACTGCCAGTATTTGGGGCAAAGCCAGGGATGTTGCAGAGGATTCCCAAATGCAAAGACAGCATATGAAGATTCAAAGTAGAGCCTCAAAGAGCTGATTAAGGGGTAAACACAGTTGCCAGCGAGCATCAGCTGTCCAGAACACTGTGCCATGAAACAGGGATTTAATGGGATCCTGGCAGCCCCTCCCCCTTGCTGAACCCACCTGCTGCATGCCCATCTCACCCCTGAGGGCTCTTACAGGAGCCTGCTGCACACCCCAGCCCTTGGGGTTTCCCAGGCACCCCAGCACAGCCCTGGTTCCTCTCGGGCTCTGAGTAAGTTTGCCCTCTGCCCCCATCTGCACCAATGCCAGCCTGTGATAGAGACCAAAAGCACCAGCCACATGCCAGGTATGTGTCCTGCAGGGATGGAAGAACAGAGATGCGTGTCTGCTGAGGGCCACATTGTGTGGGTCTCACTGTGGGTCCCTCTCACAAGCCACATACTCCCATCAGACACCGGCTGTGCTGGCCTCAGGGCCCGGGCTGAAGACAAGGCTGGATGTTACCAGGGACTTCTGACCAGAGACACCAGAAGCTTCATCAGAGCTCAGAGTGGAGGCTCAGAGCCTGAGGAACTGGGGAAGGAGGTGATATGAGGGTCCACTCCCCTCTGCAACACACCCCCAGGTCCGCAGCCAGTGCCGGGGCTGGGATGGACGTCCTGCCAGGGACACCAGCCATGGAAGTGAGCCTGGGCTGTCCCCACCACAGAGACATTGCCAACGGGAGCGGGGAGCAAGCCCATGGGGCAGGGGCAGGGAGAGGGCAGCGAGGGGCAGGCCCAGTGACCCTTACTCCATGGGGTGAAGAGCAACTGTCTTAGCAGAGACAAAGGGACAAAAATCAGGGGACAGAGATGGCAGATCCTCAGCCACAGTTCCTCCTCACGAGGTCTCAAGGGACAGAGGTCTGGGGGACAGAGAGCCGTGTCCAACCCTGGCTCTCTCAGGCGGCTGCATTAAGGTCCATCTCTTCCTGCCTGGGGTGGCACACATGCACTGTGGGACTCCACGTCCAGACCTTGAAAGCTGCCCGGCCTCTCCCACCCTGTGCGATTTCCTGAGTGAGCGCTGCGTCTCCCCCCATAGGCTTCTGCCCCAGCCACCTCACCAGGGCCCTGCTGTCCAACACCCTCAGTCCTGTCCCACCCCCAGAGGCCCTGTCTCAGGACCTTGAGCCAGCCTCAGACAATGTGCCTGGGGTGGGGATAGGGCCCCTGTCCCCACCCTGATGTCACAAGAGAGACAGGGCTGGAACTGCTTGTATCATGCTGGATGCCCAAGTCTCACAGGACGTAGGAGACAACACCCCTTGCACTAGTCCTTGTGATGGCCATCCTCTAATACGGGGGGGGGCTCTGATAGCACACCCACCACACAAGCAGCCGCCCTCAGATGTGCCCAGGCAACTCCCACCCACACAGACTGAGCACCCAGGAACTTGCAGAGTCGGGCCCCAATGTCAGCCCAAGGAGCACTTTGCCACGCAGAAATAATTCACCAGATTGAATGGCTGCCAAGAGCCCAGCTGTTTGGTGATTTCTTTTGGAAGCTGCTCACGAGTCAGGGAGCCAGATTGGGGGTGGAGACCCCTCCTCGGCCTCTTTGGCAGCCCCTCACAGTCTGCACTGAGCTACAGAGAGCACAGACGATTTCACGGTGTTTATGGAGCCTGCAGGAGGCCATGACTGGGCATGTCCCTGCCTAATGAAAGGACAGCGGCCAGTTGTTCTCCATCAGAACTCACAAAAGATGATTGCTTTGGTCCCCAGGGAGCAACAGATGCAAAAATCTGGTGCCTGCCACCTGGCATTCTTTGGAAGTGACCCTTTAAGGAGACAGCACTGTGGGGCAGCTGGGCACTGTGGGGCCTCTGTCCCAACTTCTGGAGTGGCCAGCCCTAGCAACATGGGGACAAGAGGACCATACTCTGAAACTGCCACTGTCCTTCCCCACATGGCGCTGGGGCTGGGGCTAGGGCTGGCTTTGTGTGGGGGTGGGGGAGACTCAAATGCCCCCAGTGCTAGAGTCAAAGGACCTGGCAGGGCAGGGATGGGGGGGTGGCCGCAGGATCAGGCTGTCTTCTCCTGGTGGTCACATGGGTAACAGGCCTAGCATCATTTCACCATCCAGCAGCCAGGACAAGCCCAGGAAAACGGGCAATCGAAGTCCACTCTGGGACTGTGAGCTGCTCAGGACAGTCCTACCTCATCCCCATCCCGGCCCTCCTAGGCTGCCTCCTCTGAGCTCTGCAGGCTGAACAGCCCGAGCCCTGCAGCTCGCCCTGACCCTGTCTGGTCTGCTGAGGTCTGCAGAGACACATCCTCCTCTCACTTGCCTGTCCTCCTCCACCCCGCCCATTGCTACCCACACCCCGTCACCCGCTCTACCCAGAGTGAAGGACTATAGCTGGCAGCGGCTCACAGCTCCCTGCGGACTCAGAGTTTTCTGGAAACTGAACCGAATGTCCCACATAAGCAAGAGCACTCACTGGCTCTCTGAGGCCTCAGCACAGGACCCTAGGCAACCTCTTCCCTGGGCAGGGAGCAAAGACCCGGCTGCCCCTCCAGACCAGCACTGTATAAATAGGGCTGTGTGCGTGTGCATGTGTGCGTGTGCTCATGTGCGTGTGTGTGTGTGTGTGTGTGTGTGTGTGTGTGTGTGTGTGTGCTGGGCCACTGTGGGAAATGGGTTTACAGCTGTGGTTGCATTAGAGATGTCTAGCAACTTCTGTCTCCCCACCTGAGTTTCTTCACATGGGAGGCAACACCCAGGGCCAAGGGTCTGCGATCTGCGGGTTAGGAATTAGATTTAAAAGTTGTAAAGAAAGAAGACAGAGGGAGAATGGCAGACAGCAGCCGGGACTGTTCCTGGGGCCTCTCTCTGCTTCCCTCCCCGGCTCACCAGCTCCAGCCCCCCGTGGTCACCTGCTCTTTACCTCACACCTGCATTGCGTGTCATCATCTCAAGTGAAATTTGTGAAGCTCAGGTCCTATGTCTGACTGGTCAGCCCAGGCCCGCACCCCATGAAGACCTCCTCTGAGGGCCAGCTCTGCTGCAGAGGCCCCTGCAAAGACAACTTTGTGGGCCATGCTGGTGACTTGTTCGAAGTGGGCACAGCCACCCCGTTCCGAGATCCTTGGGCTTGCTTCTGACTGCTCTCTACTCAGAGACTCATAATTTTCACGCTTACACACACACACACACACACACACACACACACATGAGCACCCACACTCATACACATACTCCCTTATCCCACCCACCCACAGGCAGGGCCAGCCAGGCATCATTAACATGCCAGTCCAGGCCTGTGCCTACTCGCAGAGCCCCCAGGGACCTGCCCGGAGAGGATCCTCTGGCTCTGGGGTGACCCTGATGGCCCCCTCACTCATCTCCATAGCAACCAGCCTGACACCTGTTTGTCAGGTTAAAAGCCTCAGGGCAACACGCTCTCTCATGTTAATTCATGAGGTTCAGCCACTGGCTGCTCAGCGTTCCTGCTGTCACATGTGGCAGCTGCGCCCAGTTGGTGTGGGGGGGGGGGGGGGGGGTGTGCGTGTGTGTGCGTGTGTGACAGTCAGGATCCGGTGGGGTGAAACAGAGCAACGGATCCAGCCAGAAGTGACTTACAGCCTGCTTGCTCTCCAAGTACTTTACGTAGAATTCAGGTCCCAGAGAGCCTCCCAGTAGGTGAATTCTGAGGGGCCCCTTGGAATGTGAGGGGCAGGAGAAGGCACAGGCTTGGGAATCTGAGGAGCCCCACGCAGCCTGCCATCACAGTGGAATGGGGGACCCAGGGCTGTGCGGGGGCTGCTTGAGAGAGTCCGAACACGCCCCTTGAGGGGTCTCCATCAGTGGTGGTGAGCAGGACACAGAAACCCAGGCCCTGGGGGGCAGGATTGGGGCTCTGCTTCCCTTGCCTTCTGCTGTGGAGCACAGTGTCGCTAGGGAGAGGTGGAGGTGAGAGAGGGCAGCAAAAGAAGGGTCGGGTGTGCGTCCTCCCACTGTAGCAGGGACATCAGTCAACTCACTGCCCACAAGGGCCTGCAAGTGGCCGGTGAGTGAGGAAGGCTGGGCCAACCGGGCACAGCCAGTACTTCCCCCAGCGGACTCCATCGCCTGACACCGTGGAACAGGTTCCGGATCCTCCTCGGCACCCGCTCCCCTCCGTGCGCTGGCCTTGGTGCCAGTTCTGTCCACAGCAGGGGAAGCTGTCCAGGCAGGTGAAGGGACTCGCCCTTGGTCACACAGCTGGCGAGGGGCATAGAGACAGCACAGCACAGGCATCTGGGTCCCAGGTCCCGGGCCCTGAGCTGGGAGATGATGGGGAGAGTGGAGAGAAGAGCAAACGGAGAGAACAAGCTGTGCGTGTGACTGGCGGGGGCCTCCGTTACTGACTCCTCGGGGGCACTCACCCCCAGCACAGTGTACTCTGCAACGTCTTCACTGAGTCTCTTCTGGTGTGCGGCAGGCTCTAAGTGCAGACTCAACCCTCCAGAGTCATTTCATGACCCACTAATGCATCCCAGCCTGCGCCATGACCCACTCTGCATCCTCAGGCTTTTGGAGTCTCAAATCCACAGGCAGAGGCTGTGACCCCAGAGAAGTGGCTTAACCCCTCCATGCCTGTTTTCTCAACTGTTCATGAGGATAACAAAATTCCTGCCCCCGAGGAATCAACAATGTGTAGAACGGCCTCGCACACAGCAAGCAGTCAGTGCAAGTTATCATTAGCCCCATTTCACAGCTAGGTAACTGAGGCTCAGAGACACTAGCAAGAGAGACTCCTACCTAGGGCTGCCTGTCACTGGGTGGTCCGGCTTCCCTCTCTTCTGGCCACCTTTAGAAGGAACAGATCAGACGCCTCTCTGCTCTCCAGGGACCACAGATGGTCCATGTGCCCACCTTCTCAGTACGAACCACACACTTCACAGAGCCTGGGGATACTCATTTCTCTGCCCGGTCATTTCTCAGCAGAGATGGTGTTTCTGCTGTTGGAGGAACTGTCCTCCCCCTCGATCCCCTCACCCTGGTCTTGCTGTGCTGATGCTGTCCTTCCCTGCCCTGGTGCCAGTCTTCTCGGTTGCACTGTGACACGCCTGTTAGTTCTGATGATAGGTACATTCCCAGCTCAATTTCACCTGCTTTTGCTTATGAAGGCAGGGCTCCCTCCCGGTCACACTGTGAGGGGAGAGCTCAGGGCTCAGGCAGCTGGTGGAAATAACACAGCCCCACCCTGAGTGTGCCTGGTGCAGCAGGAAGCTGGTCCCACCTGGCACTCACGGGTAATCAGGGCCCTGGGCCACCAGGGTCCTCGGCCCCACCTCTCTGCCCTGGGAGAGGTGCTAGAGAAGTAAACCCTGAACAGCTCGCCTTACTAGAACCTAAAATCTGACAGCATCAGGCCTAAGGGGCCAGATACTCTGATCTGCTAGAAAGTTGGAAATACATGAGTTTAGAATGAACACATACATATTGGCAACTAATTCCAACTGGGTTAATTTAGAAGTCTTCAGGTTGAGCTTGACCCCAGCCCTTTACACAGGTCATTCCTTCTGAGCCAAGGCTTGAGCTCGAAACCACACTCAAGATGTTAGTAGCCTCCCCACCCCCCAGCCACAATCAATGACACACACTTGATTCCTCATGGCCCTGACCCCTGCCTGCTAGTGCCTGATCCATCCACAGCTCACATCTTTCAACAGCCCCACGAGGACAAGCATGCATCTGCTCTGCACCCTGATCAGTCCCAGGACTGTGCAGCGCCTAGCGTGGGGCCAACACTCAAGTGATGTTTCTGGAATCCTCACCCAAAAGATGGAGCCGGCTGTGATCTGTCCGAATTCTCTGACCCTCCCCGTACTGTACCGTGTGCAGAAAAGAGACCTCGGGGTCATACTGATGGCTGGTTGCTCCCTCCTGGGTCGTTTGTGTGCAGACCCACAGGATGAACTTGGCAACGTCACCTTCTCAGAGGGGTCCACAGGAGAGATCCTCACAGGTTCCTGCTCATCCAGCTAACCAATCTTGCATCTTCAACCCTCGTGGCAACTACATAGGGCTAGAGCTTTGCCACCCTCAGCCCTGCCTCAGGAATTCAGACTCACTCAAACTTTAGGGCGGCACAGAATCAAAAGCATTGGGTGCCAGATTGTTTTTATTATTCGCAATCGGAAATCATGTTTGTTTTGTATTAAACCAAATGTCTGCCACATGATTTTTTATAAATTGCCCCCTGCCTAGGCTGGGGGTCAGTAGTAGAGTGCTCCCTTCATCAAGGTGATGGACTTTGTCTAACGTTCCCCAGTATTCTGCTGACTTGTGTAACATGGTTGTAAATAGCCAGACTTCTTTTGCATATGGTGCTTCCAAATAGACTCATTGGAATAAAAAAAGAGAAGCTGGAAGCCCCGGGTAACACTGCAGAGCTTAACTGGAGCGGTGTCTTGCTTGTTAAGATGAGAGGCCAGCAGAAGGAGCAGCAGCCCATCTGCTCTGGTCCCCTGAGTTCTGAGAACCCTGAGACATCTGCTGCCCCCACCCCAACCTCTGCACCTGGGTGACCTCGTGGCAGGTACAGGCACAGGGGATGGGGGCACAGCTGGCTTGTACAGCCTTTTGCAAGGTCACGTTTCTGGGGAAGGGAGTTGACACTTGCCAAAGAATCTCACATTTCTCCTGGCTCCAGTAGTTTAAATGAGAGGTGGGGGTTGTCCTCCAGGATCACAGTATTCTTTTTCTAATAACTAAAGTCACACTTATTTCAAAACTTTTTTGAAATAAACACTTAAGAAATATCTAGACCACCACTGATTCCAACAATGGTGGTTACATTTGATGTGTGGCATTCCTAGTGTTTAGCTTATATGCACTCAGATACATCTAACAGACAACACACACACACACACACACACACACACACACACACACATACACACACACACTGTTTGAACAATATTTCGTGTCCATATGTCCAGGGACATTATCACTTTTAGTATTAGCATACATGGATGTACTAAAGCGTACTGAATGGATTTCCTACTTTTTGTCAAGCTATGTCATCTATCAGGGATAATACAACTTAAATCAATCCAAAGTTTATCTCTTAGAGGAACCAAGGCCAGAAATTGCGGCTCCAGGGTGGTATTGGGAACTTTGGTTTCCCTCCGTGGATACTCCATCATTCCCAAACAATGAACCTGTGCCCCAAAATCATCCAAAATGGCAGAAAGAGCACCAGGTATCACCTGCATATCCCAGGTCAGAGGAAGGGGCAAATGAGAAATGAGATGAAAGATAGAAATAGAAATAAACGATTAAAGAGACAGGGGCTTCCCCAAGTGCCACCTGACACTTTCATCATCTCCGCAGGCCACAACTTGGTCACACAGCCACAATCTCACCACAGGTGAGACTGGAACTGTCACTGAGCCCAGGGGTAGGGGGAAGCTGAACCTGGCCTAGGACCAGCAAAGGGCATTAGACGCTCAACTTCTCTCCCCTTACAAAAAATCTTCAGTGATTCATCTTTGAGTATTTTGCTCTGTCCTCAGGATAAATTCCTATAAATGGAATTTTGGACCACAAGTGATGCATTTTTACTTGGTAGTTACTAAAAAATTCCAAACTGCCCTGGAGAAAGCTTCCGCCAATGAACTTGCCCAAAAGATAAGGTTTGATCTAATGAGAAGTCTCAGCTAAGCTCTGATGACTCACAAGTTCAAGTGCAGACCTCACTTTCCTCCCAGAGCAGACTCTCCTGAGCTGGGAACCAGGAGAGGCCCCACTGGCTTCTGGAGCTCAAGATCTTCCCACCATGCCCTGAGTGAATCCTAATTCCCACTCAGCAGGTGACATTCCTGCCTCCCATATGCCCCTCCGCCCACACTCGGCCCCACCAGGCTGCCACGGTCCTCACCAAGCCTGGCACCTCAGGTGCTTCTGCCTGCTGATGTATAGATCTCACCCTCACTTTCTTCTGTCCCTGCTAATGTCACCAGGTCAGGGCGGCTTTCCCAGCGCTCAGCAGCCCTTGCACTCTTTACTGTGCACCCTTGCACTGATTGAGACCAGGCATCACAGGGAACCTTCATTTGTCACCAGCTTCCTGGCGCTCACAGAGGCATGGACATCTCATGAGCCAGAACCCTGTCTGAGGGCTTCACAGCCAGTCCCTAGGCCTGGATCTGCTCAACAAACCCAGTGTACCGGTGAGGGCCCGCTTGGTTCCACTGCCACTGCCGAACTCACCAGCCCATCAGAGGCCACACCTGCTTACCCACCCCCGTTCCTCCCGGGCATGAGGAAAGTGATGTCTCCTGCTCTCTTGGCAGTGAGTCTGGAGCCAAATACCTGGATTTTGGCCAAGGAGAACAAGGGTATAAGGACATAAGACAGTGCCAGGCTGGGCCAGGCCTTCAGAAGCCTCTCACCTGGGCAGTCACCTTGAACGCACAAGTGGAAGATGGTGACACACAGATTAAAGGAGCCTGAATCCCAGAGCCAGCTCTGAGGAGATGCAGCCAGTGGGATGGACACAAGCTGGAAATGAGCCTTGCAGGTGACCTCCACCAAGGGATTGTTGTCTCCGCGGCTGCTGCCATTCATCCCGATCGACACACAGACCATACTGGTGGCTCTCTTGCCTGAATTTGGTGTGAGATGGGTAACAAGTGACCCAGCAAAGCCCTCCAGCAAGGTCCCAGGGCACTGCACGGCCCCCTGCAGCTACGCACAGCTGGAGCAGGTGCCTGGCACTGGGTGATATATGATGCCACACAGACCTTCTCCCTGCCTCCCAGAGCATGTGCCCGTCAGGCCATGGAAACCCACACCCGCCTTTCCACACACAGCTCACCAGGCTGAGCAGCACGCAGGGCCCTGGGTCCCTTATGCACGCCTTCTTCTATGAGCAGCTTGGACAGAAGCAAAGGCAGCCAGCCACCTGGGGCTGAAGCTTCCAGCTTCCAAGGCACGAGGCCCCCTCAGCATCTTGGTAGTTGGACCAGGTGTCTGCAGAGAGGCCTGACTCTGGATTTTCACTTAATTGAAAAGTCCACATCATTGAGGACAGCATCCATGCTTAGTGGCCCTTTCTTCCCTGGGCAGTGACCATTAGCCTTTGAAAAGATGCTCCACGAGCCGGTCACCGAGCCTCCTTCCCCATGCCAAGGTGTAACGAGGCTCAGAAAAGGGCCAGCGTCAGGAGGGAGCAGACATGACAAATGCCACACACGAAGGCTGGGCATAGCGGGTACCTGGGCCACCACAGAGGTGCCAGCGTGGCTGTGTCAGTGGTCTCTGGGGAAACCCAGGCCTCAGCTAGATCTAGGGCCTCAAGTGGCCCCTCGTGGTTCCCTTTTTTACTCCCCTCCAGCTCCCATCTCCCCAGCTGTGGCTTCCTTGTCAAAGAGGCTCAGTGCCTGCGCTGGACAGAGGGCACCAGCTTCCAGCTAACTGCCTCCCTTCTCAGTGGTATCAGCAGAAAGGAGTTTCCTTCCATGGCATCTTCCTCGGTTGCTTGCCATTGGCTGCCTTGAGTCACATGCCCATCATTGGACCAATCACAGTGGCCAGGGATGGAATATGGAGGTGTGAAGGTCCCTAAGATACCACACTCAGGAGACACAGACTGAAAGAAACAATACACAATTTCTGTACCAGGAGACAGGAAAAGGGAAATACTAACCCTCTTTGACATTTTGCAGCCAAAAGGTTGAAAATCCAAACCAGTGAGTGATAGTTCATTTTATATCAGTTTGGCTGGGCCACAGTGCCCAGGATGTGGTCAGATATTCTAGAGGCTTCTGTGAGGGCATTTTTGGATGAGATCGAGATAACACTCATGGACATTGAGGAAAGCACATTGCACTCTGTAAGGTGGATGCGCCTCATCCAATCAGGTGCACAGAAAGATCTTTGATCTCTCTCAAGCAAGAAGAATTCTTCAGCTGACGCCTCAGACTTGAACAGCCCTATGAGCTCTTTCTCAGGTTTCCAGCCTGCCAGCTCACCCTGCAGGTGCTGGATTTGCCAGCCACCACAGTCAGTTTCTTAAAACAATTCTCTTTATATACACACACAACCTATGGGCTCTGCCCTCGGGAGCCCTGTCTCATTCCACAGACTGCATCTCCATCCCTCACAAAAGCAACCTTACTCAGATACGTTCTGAATAAAGGTCACTCCAAAGTTCCTCACCCCTGGGCTATAACTGACTTGGTGACAGACTTAATCCATCTCCATCAGCTGACACTTCCCATGTGGAAAAGGCCGTTGAACAGATTGAACCTGTCAACCCCATCCCCAACTCTCATTTCTCTCTTTTTCTTTAATGTTGATTTTATGCTCATTTTAGAGAACCAGACACAAAGACAGGCAGATGCAAGGCCAAGTCAGTGACAAATAAAAAATAGTATTTGGACAGTGGGGGGGCACCAATTACTACAGTCTTGAAGAAAAAAGGGAGGGAAAGAGTTTGTATCCTGACAGGGTTGGGGGTAAGATGGTGCTGGGGACAGACCTCTGGGGTGGAAATCGGTCTAGCCCTGCCTCCTTCTAGGACAAGGATCCACCAGTTTTCTTCCACAGACTGAATCCCTCTGACCCCCTTGACTAGCCTGTGTGAACAATTCCTACGGGCACCTGCCACCCAGAGCCCAGGATATTCTGTTCCTGTCCTCCAAGGTTTCGGGGCTTCTACTGAACAAACTTTCTGGTCATTCTGTGTTCCCCCGTTTCAGGGTTTAACGTGGATTGTGTGTCCTGCATCCTCAGAACCCAAGGACACCCACACCACCTGTTACCCAAAACAGGCTCTCCTGGTCTTGCTCCCAGGAGGCTCCTTCCAAGGCATCATGGGATGATGAGGGACCAAGGAACCACATAACTGCCTGCCCTTGGAAACACTGAGCTACGGGGGGGGCGGGGGCCTTAGGGGTGGGGCCCATGGAGACATTAAAGGACATGGACAAGTCCAGTGGGAACATCTTGTTCAGCACTTTGCACCCAGGTTGGTGGCTTAGGTTCCACCTCCTAAAATCTCCTGCCACGTCTAGGCACCTGTCCTGCTTGGACCCAAGGGCTGGCCAGGCTACCTTGGAGGAGAGGTAGCTACGGCAGATAGGGGTGACCTGCATATCCACATCGGTGTTGTCAAGAGACTAATGATTGTTACAAGCAAATGATGGCACCTCTTACACTTGGTTAAACATCCATCAGCTGCATTTCCACGGGAAGACCCATCTTGGAGAGACTGGACCCCATCATCTGTGGTGTCACTGCACCCATCAGTTTCCTGAAATGAGTCAGAGATGCCCACGGCCCCCCTTCCTCATGCGCAGTCACGCGAGTGTCATTGGCTTACCCAGAGCAGACTCGGATGGGCTTGGATGGTTGTAATTGCAAACATAATTGCAAACAATATGGGACCTGGGCTGTGTTGGGGCACTGGGTTGACCAAGTCCCTGGGGAATGGAATCATTTCACACAGGAAATGGAAAAGGCCTCCTAATCTTCCCTTTGAAGAGGCTGTGAAATAGGCTCTGAACCAACCCCAGGCAGAGTGGAGCAGCTGCAAAGCTTGGCCCTGAGACCTACTGGTGAGGTGTCAGAAATGGGGCACTGACGTGACATGGGGCTGGGGAGACTCTGCCCCAAGTGCAGCCATGTCTGCAGCATCCCATGCTCAGGAGGCTGCCAGGGCCAGTCTGGGTGCCGGGGACACATGCATTCCTCGTGTGCCACCTGGGGCACCACCTCAGAAGCACCCCAGAACCAAAGAACAATTGCCTAGCTGGGGAACTAGGGGGACACACTTTGGTTCTGGCACGAGCAGCTCTCATCCACACTGACCGCTGACCACTGACCGCTGACCACTGACCACAGATCTAGAAGTGCAGTGCTGTCACGCAGGTCACCTGCTGGGCTCCAGGCGGCTTCCAGCCTGCTCCTGAGAAGGCGGGACCAGGGACGAGTGGGACCCAGAAATTAGTTCCCTGCAAATTAAAAGAACAGCAGAGCATGTCCAATCGGATTAACAAAACCAGCCAAACAATTTCCCATGTGTCCAACCAGTGCCAGTGGAGACGCAGTGAGAACAAGGGACATGAACAGATTCAGGTTCTGGAAGCAATTAGGTGGACTCATTATCATGAGTCTAAAAGGATCGTCCTCCCTGACCCCGTCATGCTAGCTGATGGAATTCACATTAAAATAATAACTCTGCACCGAGATTGTATGTATAGCTATTCACTGCAGCAAAACTTAGAAACACTAACAAATGTTGAAAAATAAAAGAATGAATAAAGAGAACATGGACTAGCCAGACAAAGGAATCTTACGGGGCTATTTAAAAATCACAGTATCATTCTGAAATAACATAGAAATAAGGTATTGATAAAATGCAAATTGAAAATTAAAAAGTAAGAGATAAAACTATGGACACCATGATGTCATCACACATCCCTCTCTCTCTCTCTCCCTCTCATATACAAGGCAAATAGCATCAGGAAAAGTAACACCAAAATGCCAACAGTGGAGACAGCCTGTGAACAGCAGAATTACACCTTGGTTTAACAGTTTACATTTCCAAAATTGCTAAAAATTGACAGGTATTTTACAATCAAAATTAGAATTATTTGAAAAACTTCAAATGGCTAAAGATTCAATAACCAACTACAAGTCCAATACTTGGGTAGTATTCTTCAAAATACTCTTCCCTAATTAAGCAGGTAATTTTAATAAGTGACACTTTTAATCACAATGAAAATTCTAATGTCAACACAGGTTACTTGGGGAAGAACAGCCAATGTTCCATCAACACCCCTTCACCTGCAACACAACGGAATGCAGTGGACAAAGTACGTGAATAGGTGTTTGGCTCCCAAATTGATGTCTCTTCTCTGTTCAGGAAAGTTAGGAACCTTTTCTCTTCCCATCAACCTTGCAATTTACTTACGTCCAAATGTGGGCTAGAAATCCACTGCTTGGAATGACCTTTAAAAACTTGGTAATGAGTTTTCTTTTTATATGATCTTATCACCCAGCTGTAGAAACAGTCCCTTTCTTTCTGGTCACGTGAAAGTCTTATGAACATCCAAACATTTTATTGAGATTCCCGAGAAGCACACTCCACCTAGCCCCCACTCACCCTGCCTTCTGCCTCTCAGCCATTTCCCCTCTAGCTGCATCCTGCCAGTTCCTCAAAGCATCCAGGCTCCAGCCTGCCCCAGGCCTTTGCACTTGCCATGCCCTCTGCCTCAGTGCCCTTTCCCAGCATCCCCTCCTGTCAACCCATGTGGCTCCAGCCTGCCAGGCATTCCTCAGTCCTATGAGCACATGACAGCTCCCACTTGCAGGTGCACACTGCGTACTTTGTCAGAAACACCTCCCCCTCCACCACCTGGGTTTACTCTGCTAATTACCACTCACTCCTGGAGTCTGCCCAGGAGCCTCACTGTCCTGCCATTTCTCAGAGTTACCCCTGTTTAGGTGACCAAGTCCTAGTCTCTGTCTCCTGACTACTCTAGGACTCAGACTGTCCCATTGCCACCAGTAATTATTCTATAAAAACTTATATTTATCCACGATTAGGCCCTACCCCCTTAGAATGTAAGCCCCATGAGAAGAGGGACCAGATCTACTCAAGTCACTCTTACTTCCCCAGCATGGCATTTACTCATCAAAAAGCATCATTTGCTGACTGGCTGATATCGGGACACACTAGTGTCTCAGGCAGCCAGGACTGTGACAATGCACACAAATGGACAGACCAACTTCAAACTTCACGTCACAGACAGCAATTCCCTGATTGCCCTCTCCTGCATCTGCAGCCTGGCTAGACTCAGGAGACATAGGCTGACAGTGGGACCATGTTGGCTCTGCCTGCCCAACCCTTGCTGGAGACCCAGACTTGCGACCCTGGTGGGGAAAAGCCAGGCGTTAGAAGGCACATGGCACCAAGACACTGAGGCTTCTGCTTGGGTCATGTGTGTTGGCCCTGGGCAGGTGGCAGGTAGTGCCCATCACCCTAGAGCCCTACAAAGCTGTGTGTTGTCATTCTCTTAGGGGAATGAGGCATGGAGCCCAGAGCCCTGCCGCCTCCATCAAGCCCCACTGGTCGTGGTGACATGTATAGGGACCATCCCCTCTGCGAGTCCCCCTGAGCGAATTGCCTTTGGCAAAGGTGTCCATGGGTTGAGGCCAGCACTCTCCCCATGGATGTCAGAGAAGCTTTGAGCTGCCTCCCTCCACTGGGAGGAGGAACACATGCATGGGGAAACCCACACCAAAGGCCAGTAGCCTGCACCCTCAGGCCATGGGTGAGGTGGGGTAGTGGAGAAGAGGGGCTCAGGGGCACCCGCCCTGCGCACTGCCTGCACCGCACTGTCTCTGCTTCCTTTTCCTGCACCGCACTCGGAACCCTGGTGTTCCATGCACATGTGGACTTGATGTGCTCTCCTTTCCTAAGACATATGCTTAACATGGGCAAGGGCTGCAGTCGGTACCACTGTACCCTCATTGTGGCACCGGGCACATGAATGGCAAGGTCCAAATAAATACTTTAATGAATGAAGAAATGAAACACCCCATAAGAAAAAGCCAGCATTTGGATGTCACTCAGCCACAGTCACTAAGCAGACACCCTTTGGCTGGTCCCTTCTCTGACCCACCCAACCCCAGGAGGCCTGAGAGAGCAGCAAAGAAGGGGCCAGGTGGGGCCTTGAGCAGAGGGTGCCCTCCCCTCCCAGGCACCCCGGGCCTTGAGTTAAATTTGCACTGGGGGAAGGGATAAACCAGGAACCGCATGTGAATAAACTCTGGACCCGGACCAGCCTGGACTTCAGAACATCTAAACAGGGATTACTTCATGTATCCATTCACAAGTCTGTTCCTGCAAACAAGTGACCAAAATCCTAAGGAATCTTCCCCAAATACCAACAGGAAGCAGGGACCAAAGCCATACACCATGACTGGGACTGGGACTGGGGTGCTCATCACTGATTAGGGTGAGGCATAAATTCAAGGAGCCTCCAAAACATATTGCAATAAAAATAAATGACATGCTAATGCTGGATTTTTCAAAATCAACATCAAAGCAAAAAAAAAAAAATCCCTAGTGGGCAAAGTTACCAACATTTTAACTAAAGATAGGCTCTAACCCTGCTTGTGCATACCTGGCCTCGCCTGCCTCACTCTAACCCAGTCTGGCCCCCAGGAGCTGCCAGGAGTCTTCAGCAGGAGAGAAGCGAAACCACTCCCTGCTGCATCCAGTTCCGGTTGTCCAGAAGCCAGATACAGGTAGGACAGTGAAGACCCACCGTGCCAACCAGGGCCTCCCGCTAACGAGAGGATGCCGGTGACCACGTGAGTGTGACTGGTTCCCAACTCCGCCTGGATAATTTGATTTAGGGGCTGGTGTCAGGAGCTTCTCTCATCATCACCCTCCTGTCAGTAGGAGTCAGCAGACAGGCTCTGTCATATGAATTCAGACTTCCCCATGGGATACAATCAAGGAGCACCGTCATTTAAAATGCAGTCCCCTGGGGGGACAGGAAGAGGAATGACTCTTATTTTCCTCTTGACTCACTTTCTCTGCTGCATGGAATCTCTGGCAGGGAGCCTGCTGTTTCTGTAATCAGATGAGGGCTGTCACCAGGTTGTATTGGAGGAAGAATCCCCAGGCCATCCACACGGTCAGCTTCTCCCTGGACTGATCCTTATGTGCAGACTATGGGAGGGGCAGTTTCAGGCCTCCAGGGGGAAGTAGTGTTGGGTGGTGGGGCAATACTTCTTCTAGCTGCCTAGATCTTCTGGCACCCATGGTAACCTTAACCAGCAGGGTCAGCCTTGAGGATCTGCTTGTAACCCTGGGGACAGTGGGGACCTGTCACACCTAGAGCTGAATGTGAGACACTCAAAAGCTCTGGGGGCAGCCTAGACCCTCTCTCCAGGCCATTCATGCCCCCAGCACTGGAATGACTGCAGCATGTATGCCCAGGTCCTGGTGGAGGGCTGTCCAGGCAACATGGACACTGAGCACAACTTGGACACAACAATGGCCCACCAATTTCCATATCTTGGAGTGGGGCATCCTCTGGGATAAAATGCACAGCTCTGCACTCCCAGTACAGGCATCCACGGATGGGTTTCAGAACAAACTCCTGGTGTAACCAGACGGCACAGCCATGATTCGCCCAAGTCCTGGAGCTTGTACAATGGGAGTCTTCAGTCTGAAGGACAACAAACATAAGAGAACACCATGGGAGAGAGGAGGGAGCCCTCAGACAGGTGAACACAGAGGCCCAGGTGTCTGCCTCCAGAGAAGCAGGCCCCCCAGTCAAGCCCAGCTACTCCTCTGGGCCATTTGGAGCTGGGAACAGCCCAGCAAGAAGGGCAGGTCTGTGATGTCCATGGGCCAGAAGGGGGTGGAGCAAGGGACCAGGGCTGCAGAGGGTGCAATGGCACAGTTGTAACCTTTCTGGGGACTGTAATCTTACTGAGGGACTCCAGGATGTGGGTCTGAGAGCAGGGATGGAATGCACTGGGGACACTTGAGTGGCTTCCTAGGACACTAGAGGACTGTCCACAAGTCCCCCTCCTCCGGGGTGCTCCAGGAAGGAAGCCAAGAGCAGAGCGGGGGGCTTTTCACTCAGTACCTTTGCACATGTTGCATGCTGATTTGTCCTTAGAAAAATAGCCCTGCCTTTTTACATGTCTGGCTGCCTGTAAGGAATGTATGTTATCTTTGCTAAAATAAAAGGGAAATAATTCAACACCACTGGTGCATTTAGCAGACACCAATCCCAAGTCAGAACAGAGGATCCGCTGCAAACACCAAACCCTCAAACTCACAATGACACCAACGGTGCGTCCAGCCCCAAGCTCACCGTAGAAACCCACTGACATCTGTGTTTGGGTTTGTTTCTGGTTGGTGTCTCATGTTGGGACAGAAAAAACACAGGGACCTCAGGTTTCAAGCACAAGCCCTGCAGACCCAAACCTTCGTCTTCTGAGTTCCTCCCATGGGGGATGCTGCCAGGAGTGTGAAATGTGAGCAGAGGGCACAGAGCAGGGAGTTGGACCCACTCCTGACCCCCTGGATCTGAAGGTCAGCCCGGTGCACCGTGCCCTGGGGGCATGCATGGGATGGGGAGGAGCAAGCCCTCCTCAGCTGGACCTCACAGCAGAGATCACAATCCCTCACTCAGCACCTCCAGGAGACCCCAGGGAGCAGGGCCAGGGAAAGGCGGGTGTAAGTCCAGGACTTTGGCAGGATTCCAGGATGTGGGTCTGAGCACAGGGATGGAATGGACTGGAGACACTTGAGTGGCTTCCTAGGACGCAGGTGCTAGCACCTGCACCCAGCAGGAGCTAAAGGAGCAACTCATCCCCAGAGTGCGTATCGTCCTAGGAAGAAAAGTTGGTTCCCAGGGAGTTCAGGTTCTGCCATCTAGGGTCACAGTTATGTGCCTTGGGAGCAACTGCCTGCTTCAGAAAAGATGAATTGGATAGGGCAGAAATTTTAGCTCAAGATGAATTGTTATTGAAATGTTACTTAGGCTGCCTTGATGGATTCTAAACACTGTCAAGTGCCTCTTCAAGCAGGTTTGATTTGGTGTTTGTTCTTCTTCACTTGGAGGAGCTGAGAAATGATCTTCAGCTGAGGGAGGGGTGCAGAGGCCACCAAGTCACCTCCCCTCTTCCAAGGCCACCTCCTCACCCCACAATTGATAGCCCAGGCCCTCATTCGGTGAACACGGAAAAGTCACATCCCTTTAAACATAATTTCAAAATCCTGAGTGAATGAAGCATTGTGTCTAATCAAAAAAGCAATGGAGATCTTAGGAACAGTCTCAAAAATATTGATTTTGCATCACAGCCTTGCAGTACCCAGATGAGCCTGGAACTATGGCCCCCGCCAAGGGCTCCTCGGGGTGATGCTGAGGCAGAGGACCACATGGTCACTGCCAGCATCAGAACCAGGACACAAGGGTTGATAATCTTGCTTGCAATATGATCCAAGAAGATGAACTGTTGGCTCACTAGGACACTGCCCTGACTGCACTCTTAAGAATCACTCGCTCCATCCTCCTGTCTTGGTTACTTTTCTCTCTTTGCTGAGACAAAATACCTGATGCCCCAAATTAAAGAAGGAGAGGTTTATTTAACTCACAGTTTGTGGAGGTTTCAGTCCAAGGCTCCAAGGCAGAGTGGCACAGGGCACAGGGCACAGGGCAACAGTTCATGGTGGCAGGAAAACAGCAAAACAAGAGCAAAAAGGGAAGAGTGGCCCCAAGCAGCCTCTTTCTCTCCCTTACATATGCAAACTACCCGCCCCAGGGCAGTGTAGCTCTCACACCCATAATCCCAGCATTGGACCATGGCTAAATCACAAACTCTAAAAGCCCGCCCCATGACTGCATGTGTCTTTGGGGGGGACACCCAGACACAAACCATAATACCTCCCAAGCAAAGAAGCACCATTTCTTCAGGCAAATTCCAATTTCTTGACTACAAGAAGTATAAACCTCATTCCTCCTCTACATAGAAAATGGACAGTGGTCAAATGTTACCATGATTTATGGTAACATATCAGAGTCTGTAGCTGATCATGCTTGAGATGAGACAGATCAGAGAGACGGGGAGGTTGTTCCAGGTCACAGAGCTCCTGAGAAACAGGGTCAGACCACTGGCACTGTCACCGCCAAAGGAAGAAGCAGAGGAACAGTTCTGCTCTACTAAAGGCTGGGTGGAGCCACTTGGAGCAACCTGCAGTTCTAAAAAGCCCTGGGGAATCAGGCTGTGCACAAAGATCATCAGACCCACCCTGGAGGATGGGGCGCCAGGGTCCTGTGGCTGGGGCACCTGCCAAGGCAGCCCTGGTAGCCACACGATTGTGCTGAGGACACATAGGGTCCAAGATTCCTGAAGAGCAGGCCTTGTGGGGCTCTAAGAGGTCACGGGTCCATGTGGGGACTCAGGCAGGCTGCCTGCCTCTGTGCACGTGAGTTCCAGGTACAATGTGCTCACTGAGTACACCAGGCCCCACCTTCTCCTGAGCGGGTCGGAGCGCAACAAAAGTGACCTTCCCCTGGCAGGTCCCCTGAGCTGGCACCCTTCCGCCTTTGCTTTAGATTCCTGCCCTTAATCCTTGAAAGCAAACGTGATGCAGGGACCACTGATGGGCATAAAGGCCATTGGTGGGAAATCCAAGTCACATAAGCATGAAAGTTTCCCAGCAGAGGCTTTGTGATCCACTTAACAAACACCAACAGGGCTCGCTGGAGGCCAGGCCCTGCTCTCAGGACTCTGCCCCAATAAACCGCTCCCTCCTCCCAAACGCTGCTGCCACCACCAGCCCAGGCCTCAGGCAGAGAGTGCGCACGGTGGACATGGGCGTCCTGAGAAGTGGCTGCCAGGCCGTCTGCTCGGGGTCCCTGCTCTGGACCCCAGTGCTCCCCACCTCCCTGGGACAAAGGGCCCGAGCTAGAACAGCGAGGGGAGATGGCTGTGTGTTTGTAGCTCCTGATCACAACATTGTCACCGTGGTAAATGTGCCTTTATTCTCAAGTCATCAAAGTGTAACTCAAGTTCCAATTTTTCCTATAATTTTTCTGACAAAATCACAGTTGCATGCTGTTCGCTCCTTCCCTCCAGGCCTGCGCTTTGCAGTTGATGACAGGAGTCATCTGCAAAGGCCTGGGAGCTTCTCAGCCTTCCGGGGCTCATCGGCACCCTCCTCTCAGCTTCTCTTGAACCAGGGTTCACCCTCATCCCCAGGCTCCTTCCCTGTGGTGTCCATCCCCAAATCCGAGGGACGCTGGTGCTGCCCCCTCCACCGGAAGACCCCTGTGGAGTGAGGGGTCAGCTCCGAGAGTCAACTAGCCATGCCAGGGCTTCCACTAACTGGTTGTTAAATGTGTGGCCGCTGGGAATATTTACCCCAAGGAAAGTAGCAAATAGTAATGCATCAGGGTGTTGGCTTTGATTGTTTCCTATAAAGCTGAGTTATCGGCACACCCAGGCACACCCCCACACAGCCCTGACTGAGGGGGACACACTTAGCAAATGTGGAACCCCTCTATCTTCTTTCCAGCTCCCCATGCCTGCACCTAAAGAAAGGGGATCCTGAACCCTGAAAGCACCATGCTGAACTTTCTGCTCCTCAGCACCATCTGCTAACAGTGCCCCCTGCCTGTGTTCTGTGACGTGTACTCAGTACTGCCTGAGCACTCCACTCAGGAAAGAGCATCTGAAACACCACCAGCCCCAGTGCTGTGTGAGATTTCTGCCACCAGTGGGATGCGGGCAGGAATTTCTGCTTTTCCTCCGTCTCCTTTGGCAAAGGGCATCTGGTTCCTTCTGCTCTGTTGTCACTTGAAGTCGGGTGATATCGCACTTGGGAAGCATGGACATGGGCAGCAGAGCTGGACCTGCTGGCACCTGGACCCACCTCCTGGGCTCTCCTCCTGGCACATCACTGTCAGGCCTACACCAGGCCAGATCCATCACGGCCCTGAGCAAACCTCTTCTTAAGTGAGCTACGTATGTTCAGCTCTAGGTCGGGCTGCAACCTTCCCAGCTGTGGAGTAAGAATCAGCTCCCATTCTTTCCATAGCCAAGAAAGCTTTCCTTTGAATTCATTCATTAAATGTGGGTGGGTTGTTTGTTTGTTTAATGCTACAGTTCCTATTTTGGACTCTGTCCACATGAGAAGCGAGTCCCCAGAATGTGGAATGCAGTTGGTGGTGCTGACTTAATTGATTCATTTGCCTCTGTCTCTGGGACACAATCAGGAAGGGTCCCCATCAAGCACCATTCAGGTGGCAGAGGCATCCCTTCCTCCCAGGGGGAGGGGGGCAGGTGCCCTGGCTGGGTGGTGGTATGGAGAGGGATATATTCATCCTAAATGAAGTACAGGACCCTGAACTTCCCAAGCCAGCCAGTAACGCAGTGCAATATGAAGACGAGAACACAGAGTCCTGCTCAGGAGAGATTCAGGCTGAGGAGGAAGCCCTGCTGCTGGTGTCCCCCCAGGGCTCAGGTGGTGCCCAGACCACCCCGTGCCCCTCAGGCTCGCCCAGCACAGCTGTCCCCAGGAGTCCCCTGTCTTTGCTGTGTGGCAAGGGTGGCTCCCTCAGGGGGAAGGGCCAGAGTCAGCACAGGAGCTGTGAGTCCAGCAAAGGGTCCACCCCTGCGTTCCAAGACCTGCCCTCCAATCTCAGCTTAGGTGGGGGCCAGGGCACCACCAAGGTGTCTCAGCCCAAAGACACAAAGTTCCTCTCCAAAGTTTCCTTCCCGAACAGCTAAACCTGGTAGAGATTCTAAGATCCCTATGTGGACTATGGCTCAGTTGTTTAACTATTTAATCTTGTCTTGTTATTGGGCATCAGTACCTGAGATTTTGTGGCCAGCAGATGGGTTTGTGACTTCTCTAAACCTCAGTCCTCTTACCTTTTAAAGGTTTTAAAGGTTACTGGAAACAGATGAAAATGAAGAAGAACGTACCCAACACAGTGTCTGGCTCAGCCACGCCAGTCATTAATTCCTCCATCTGTCCTTCCTTCCTTTTGTCCTTCTTTTTTCCTTTTCTTCCCATCCTTCTTCTGAACGACAGAGACAACTGCTCTTCAAACCTATCTATATTTGTTCATTAGCTGGAGAAAATGTCTGAGTCCCCCGACACATAGAGGCAGCAGTGGTACGAGAAACTTGCACAGGACAGTCCCGGGTCAAAGGCTTTTGTGTGTCCTGTCTCATGGATTTGATTTGATTTTCCCCAATTATTATTTTGGAAAAAATCAAAGCTACAGAAACGTTAAAAGCATCGTACAGCACATGCTCGCACACCACATTCCCTTTATCTCAATCTCCAGGTGTAACACGCACAATGGTTGCTTCAGTGTGGGTTATTTATAAGTGTGTGCCTTACGCCAGTGTTTTGGCTAGTCAGTTTGAAAGTATGCCACAAACAACATGTTATAAGGAATGCATGAAAAGATAATTCCATCGCTGTGCAAACATTGTAAAGTGCACTGACACAAACCCTAGATGGTGCAACCTACTATAGACGTAGGTTGTGTGGTTCACCCTATTGCCCTTGGCTGCAAACCTACACAGGACAGTACTATACCGAATTCTGGGGGCAATCAGAACACAATGACATGTGCATATCTAAATACCAAAATGGTGTAGTACAAACACCAGGTGATAGGAATATTTTCAGCTCTGTTGCACCTTGAGAACACCATCATATTTGTGGTCTGTCATCCTTCAAAATGTCCTCATGCAAGCTGAGACTACTTCATACCATCGATGGACATGTCCATATAGAACAATTCCCCACAAAGCCTCCAGACCATTTTAACCCTCAGGATATTTAACATTGAATGCAAAAAGATAGTTTAGTATATAGACAGTCCAAGTTTAGAGCTTTTTTCTTACTTCTGGTATTCTGCCAGTGATCATGCATGACCTTTGGTTGTCCAGTCCGGATAGTTTTCTACAATTCCATCGTGTATCAAAAAGCTACAGAGTTAGAAAGTGCTCAGAGGACAATAGGGACAAATTAAGAAGCAGAAACTGGAATAAATGAGTTAAAATTGGTCAAATTCAGGAATGTTTGAACCTGAAACAATTCTATTAGTGGGTTTGAATACATAAAAAAGAATCTGTGCACCTATAATGACACTGAAGATCCAAACTGGGACAAAGGACCATCCTTTGTGGAAGTAGTTTGGCCTATTAGAAAATCACCATTTCCAACCATCGGTGGAGTGGCTGACTCATGAGTGCGACGTCAGCAGATGCCAAAACTACTGGGGGAAAAATTGGGGGGCCTCAGAGTGTCACTGCAAGGTGGACTTGGCAATTTCAAAGGGGAAAAGGATCCTTAGCAATAGAGGCTTGATGAGCAGCCCTACAACCAAGCACTGCAAGCCAGTGACAGGATAAAGGGACGCTGTAACGCTCCCTCTGCACTGATCCTAATGACAACATTCAGCCTGTGTCTAACAGGGAAACAATTAGACATAGCAAGGCTGTAGCCTCCCACTGGCCAGGGGTCTAGCTGTCACCTGGCCCCCCACCAGGGTGGTCGACAGAACCCCTTTGTCTAGACCTCTGCCATGTGCCAGGCCCTGTGTGGGTTCTGGGGATGGGAGATGCAACCTTTGCTGTCAGGGATAGAGATGGAGCTCAGGAGTCCCTGTCCTTGGGGTCTCCGGCATTTGGACAATTTCTAAAATGATGGCACCTTCTCCACTAAAGGAAGAAACAAAAATACACATGTCAATTGCTTTCTTCTGATCAAACCAGGCGGGCCAGTTTCAAACAAACACCTGTCACTAGAGATTGCACTCAGGAGCAATTTCTGGGCTCCTTATTGTCCCATCGAGCTGGATGGCCAGGTAATTGGGACTATTACTGTCACGGCTGCATCAGGACTTGTGGCTGGGACATCAAAGGGCATCTCCTCGGAGCCTCAGCAAAGCACCGGGGGAACCGGGAGCTGTAATCGCAGCTCCAAGCCCTCCTCAGCGCCACTGCTGTTGGAAAAACCAACTTGGGCACAACCAGCCACAGGCTCCAAAGCACTCAGAAAGCAATGGCAGGGTAAGGTCTGCAGCTGCCCAGCACAGTGTCCAGCACAGCAGCCCAAGGGCTGGACCACCCAGACCCCTATGTTGACACAGCTCATATCCACAGGGCTAAACATGTCCCCACAGCATGTCACTGAGGGGAAGCAAAGGCACTACAGGTGCACAGTCCCCAGAGGGGAGCAAGGGGCAGTGGAGACAGCAAGTGTAGCAGACTTTGTTGCACCTGCCCAAGTCCCTCAGCTGTCACCACTTTGTCCTGCAACAGCGTCTCACCCCCCATGGCCCTCTATCTGGGGTCTTCCCCAGCTGCAGGACCTATGTGACCTGGACCTGGCTTCCTGGGAAGCGACCCTTAGCCCAAACCCAGCTCCCATCCCAATGCACACCCCAACCCCTGCCGCAGCAGGCCAGCATGGCCACCATGCCTGTCACCTCACAAGAATGGCACCTTTTCCTCCAGGGACCACCTGAGATTAACTACTGAACTCATAGCTGGTCTCTGGTTGGCTTCGGGATGAATCCAACCCAAGGCCCCCTATAACACATACAGGGAGCAGGGTGGGGAACAGGAGGGCCAGGTTGGTGGGGGACATTGTGACAGGTCATGGAAGATCAGAGCAGCCCCCCGAGGAAGTGAGTGTTGGATCAAGGATACAGCCGTCCAGGGGTTATCCAGACAGCAAGACCTAGAGGTGTGTGACACCCAGCCATCCTGTGGAGGGCAGAAGCCGCACAGACCAAGCAGAGGAGAGTGGTGAGAGAAGCAGAAGACGGGTTCCTGCATCTTCTGCACTGCTGGGAGACACTGGAGTCAATGAAGGGCACAGCTGACCTGTCACGTTTCACAGTGCCTCTGCCTCACATGGAGAATGGAGTGCAGACTACGCCAGGGCAGGGAGACCCGGAAGGCAGGCAGTACGTCATGGGTACCTCGTGGGGGAGAAGGGAGCAGGAAGGGAGAGAAAGAGGAGGGGCCAGGGCCTCCATATCCCTTTCAAGGGCAGGTCCTCAGGGACCTGAGTCGCCTCCCCACTAAGCCCAGCTCTTAAAGGGTCCACTTGCTGCAGCACCGAGGGCTGGGGAGCAAGCCTGTGGACTCAAGCCAAAGCAGTGCGTGTGTTGGGGTTATGGAAGTACAGACAGGCAGACAGACAGACAGACACACACACACACACACACACATTTCTTTGTCTGTTTGCTAACACAGGCTATCCTCGCAGACGGAGAGAGCGGCAGGCGTGGAGGGAAGGACACAGGCAAAAGTGTCCTCCGTACCCACGGTGCATTGCAGGACCCCATCACATACATGTATGCATGTGTCTCCCTCTGCCTAAGAAGCCACCTGGCCTCAGGTGGCAAGGAAGCTGCACCTAATCACTACCTGCCTGCAACAGTGACAAAGTCTCAAGCAAAAAGGCAACCCTCAAAGATAGGTGACATTCTGACAAGCTGAAAATGGCAGCAAGGTAAAAAAAAATTCTGCCAAAAGAGAGTTTGAACAAAGGAAGGCATGTGCGAAGGACAGGTGTCTTATCCAATCTATAAACACACTGAGAGCTTGTGGGGCCAGCAGAATCTCCTCAGCAGCCCCGCGATGTTGCCCCCTCATGCATACACCCTGCCTGACACCCTCCTACTGCAGGAACGATATGAGGGTGGGAGGGGATTTCTTTCCATGAGTTACATTATGGGACAAAGGGAAAAGGATTTTGCAGACATCATTAAACTCCCTAAACAGTTGGTGCTGAGTTTATCAATAGGGAGGTCATCTTAGGTGGGCCTGGCCTAATCAGGAGAACCCGTTAAAAGAGCCTCCCAAAAGGGAGAGATTTTCAAGCCAAAGAGGTGCTGTCCCTGAGAGGAAAGCAGCAAGCTGCCATGAGTTCTGCAGACACAAGGAAATGAATTCTCCAGACCTGCCTCTAGCTCACTGGGGCTCTGGCCTGGCAGGTGAGACTGTGCACACTCAGGAAGATACAGCAGTAATCAAGTGAGGTGTGAAAGTGCTTTAGAGGGATGAGCAGGACTTTGAGTAGGACATTCAGGGTGGTGGGGCTGCATGAGAAAGGATGGTGGCCTAGGAAGACCTGTCTGAGTGACAGCTTTCAAGCTGAGAACCCAAGAGCCTCCAAAGGAACTGACCAGGGTAAGGTCTGAAGGAAGAGCAATAAGGGAGAGGGAAAAGCACATGCTAAGTCGTGGAGGCACTGGGTACCTGGCCTCTGACAGACCTAGACTGGGGATAGGGTCACTTCTTAGCGCACAAACCTCTGGTTGTTGGCCCATGCAAATTAGCACTCTCAAACAACTGCCACATTTTTATATACCGAACTAATTCCACAATGAATAAAAAAATCCTCGCACACCTTCGGTAGAGCTCTGATCATCTGTGGGAATGGAAGGCTGTGCAGCTATAACCCACAGCTGGAATCCCAGTGCCTAGAAAGCCAGGTTGTACAAGGGGAGTGAACGCCCAACAGCCGGAGTCCTGTTTTCTTTTCATAGACTTTTTAAATATATGTATTTCTTCCCGTGGCTGCCTGCTGTTATGGCGAGAAGCTCTGATTTTTCCATTGATGTTAATGATATAAAGATGCTTTTAAAAATAAGCTCTGGGCAGATATAATTTGCATACAATAAAATCAGCAATTTTAAGTGAACGTTCTGGTGAGTTTTGACAAGTAGATGCGGTCACGTAACCACCCATGACGACCGCCGTCTAGTCTAGGTCCTAGAAGAGCCTGTCACTCACAAAGCGCCCCTGTCCCACGCGCCCTCCCTGGCCTCACGCTACTCCTTGTCACTTTCCTTTGGAATTTTCTACAATTGCATATGAAAGATCCTAGGCCGGATCTGGGTCCTTCACTCTGCACACTTTTGAGATCAGCAGTGTGGCTTTTATCAGCAGATCTTTCGTCGCTGTTCACAGGGAGAGTTTTCCATTGTGTGTCTCTGCATTTATTCTTCCCCCACTCGTCAGTCAAGGGGCATGTGGATTCCGAGCTGCAGTGACCAAGGACAAAGCTCTGGTGTGTGAGCACACGTTTCCATTTCCACTGGGCAAATACTAAGGATTGAGGTCATTAGGTCAAACAGTAAGTACATGTTTGACTTTATACAAAACAATTTTTTTTTCAAAGAGGCGATCCCATTTGAATTGCCACCAGCAAGGCAGGCAGGCACCATAAGCCCCAAATATTTACAGCACTGGCATTCGCCTTTCTCACCTGCACCAGTGAGGGGATGTGCAGTGATCTCATGTGGCGTGTTAGTCAGCATTCGTCACTGCAACAAAACACCCGACACCCACAACTTCAAGGAGGAGAGGGTTATTTTTGCTCATCATTTCAGAGGTCTTGGTCCACGGTGGGTTGGCAATGAGGCACGATGGATAGGCATGGCAGAGGAAGATTGCTCCCCTCACGGCAGCTGGAAATGAAGGGAAAATAAGAGAGCCAAAGAAAGAAGGGGCCAGGGACAAGAAAATAACCTTCCAGGTCACGTCCCCAGTGACCCACCTTGTGGAAATAGGTCCTGTCTCTTAAGGGCACATTCGGCTATGAACTCATCCCTGGATTGACCATATCAATGAGGATAGCATGCTATGGTCCAATCACCTTCCAAAGCCCACCTCTGAGCACATGAGCCTTGGGAGGACACCTAGTTCAAACCACAGCACCTGGCGGTTTTACTGTGCATCAACAAAGACGCTAAGCATCTTTTTGTGTGCCTACGTGCCACTCAGCCATTTGATGAAATGCCTGCTCAGTCCTCCTGCTCTTTCCTAACTGGCTTGTTCAAGCTCATGCAGTGGAGTAGGTCCCCAGCGTCTTCACCACCTGATGTGATTTCCATCATTGCAGAGAGACTTCATAGTTATAATTAAGATTGCTCACGGGCTGACCTGAACCTAGGGAGAGTATGCTGGACCAGCCAGGTGGGCCCCACACAGTCATGAGGATCCTTAAAAGCTGAGGGGGAAGGCAGGGAGGCTGGACGCTGGAGGAGGACTCTGCCCTCACTGCTCGCTTGAAAATGGAGAGCACTTGGGAAACCCTAGAAGAAGGAAGTTCTACTCCCAACCGCTGAACTTAGCCGATGACCCTGGGTCACAGACAATCGCCCCGGCCCTGGCTGGCCCCTTGATTTTAGCCTCATGAGATTTTGAGTGGAGCAACACCCTCCTCCCATTCCAGAGACTTCCGATTTACAGAACTGCAACAGATGGGTACTGTTTTAAGCTGCTAAATGTGTAGCAATTGGCTACACAGCAAGATACCATATCTTTATTAAAAGAAAAAAAACCCACAAAAGCTTTATTAAGAGACTCCTAAGTTTCAAGGAAAATAAGATGCACCCTTCTCAGAGGAATCCACATATTCACCTGTCGGTTCCCACACAGACAATTTGCACCCAGGTTAAAGAACACACACAACCCGCTGGGCTCACACACCCCTTCCACCTGGGCCCTGGAGGTGATAGAATTTGTGACCATGGTTTCCGGAAACTCTGGAGTGAACACTAAATGCTCCCATCACAGCTCCCCATCCTCGGACTAGGAATCCCAGGCCCTTCAATCACAGGGTCCCAGCTCACACTTTCCAGTGACCTCATCCCCGCCCCAGCCAAGTCGCTGTTCAGAGGTGTTTGCTGCCATTCTTTGTGCTGTTTCTTTTTTCCCTTCTCAGCCCCAGGAACCAATCCAAGCCGCGTTCGCTCCCCAGTGTGTTAACACCGTGCAGCTCTCTGTGCAGTGAGAGCCACATGCTCCCTTAATTACGCGGCTGCTATTGAAACACTGAGTGAGAGACAAAGCCCTTCATTTGGGAGGAAAATTAATTGTATACAAACAAGAACACATTTCATCTTGAATTAAGGTCTTCAGCACTCCCTTGGCAGAGAACTCTCTGGCTGTTTCTTTTCTGTTTGGCATCCAGTCTCCACCCCCGCTTCCCTGGGAGATTTTCCTGGCGAACAGGGCCAGGCCTGGAGGGCCCCCAAGGGCTGTGCTGGGCACTTCCATGCATTGCTCCTTCTCTTGCCCGCTGAGGCTGCCATTGCTCCAGCCACCGTTGAGCTGCAACCCTCCCACGCCAGCCCCATCCCTTCCCACAAAGTCCCCTCCCCTCAAACTGTGCCCCATCCACAGCAGCTGCTCCTCCTGCTGCCCACGGCATCCGAGGTAAACGAAAGATTAAAGGTGATGAATCACAGTGAGTGGAAGGCACAGCATGGGGAAGGAGCTCACGTTCCCAAGATTCCAAGATTTATTGCCGAGTGCCACAAATAACGAAATCATCCATCTTCCACGGACTAAAGCAGGAATCCACCGCAGCAGGTTTGAAAGGCAATGGGAAAATTCCTGCTTCCTTCCAGGGTGATTCGTGGCCCGGCTGTTCTATGATCCCACTGCCCAACTAACCCCAAGCCCCCTAGGCATTGCACACAGCAACACTCCTAACCCACCAGCCACCTTTAGGAGCCAGGTAGACTCTAATACTAACTCACAGGAAGAAAGGAGGGGCTTGGGTGTGACTGTCACACTGGTGGATGTGTTGACTTGCGGATCATCACAAGTGCTGTCCTTAGCCCTGTGCCATGAGTGCGTTTCAAGGTTCCCAAGTTCCAGGACTATGTTCCAGTCTCAGAGATCCCAACATTAGCACACACATCCATTGAGATCCATGCAGGAAACAAGCCACCCTCCAACTGAGTAAGTTGAGGCAGCCCAGGGTGTGGGCGGACCCCAGGGGATATGAAACATGACGAGGACATCAGTGAGAGGAACAAGCACATCAGGATACAGGCGGAAAGCATAGGGGGTCCGGGCAACTGCCACAACCTTGAGTGGATCTCCTGCCAACACTCTCCAGGGCCGAGCACAACCAGAATGGAAGCAAACACCAAACCAGAGGGCAAAGGGCTGGTAAGGTGGCATGTTGGAGTCAGCCAAGGGGCACGGGCAAGGTGGAGAAGGAAGCGTGGTAGCTTCCCAAGGCTGCTGTGCCAATCACCATAAGCTCAGAATCCTGAAGCAACACAAATTCATTGTTACATCTCCAAAGGTTTGAAGCTCAGAGCAGATTGTTAGGGCTGCGTTCTTCCCAAGAGCTCTAGGAAGGATCCATCTCTTGGTCCTTACAGCTTCTCGGGCGGCTCCTATTCCTCAGGTTGGGGGTCCTTCATTGTCCAAGCCAGTGATGAGACATTTTCTCTCTCCCCCATCACCTCTTAAAAGGACCCCTATGATGGATGACACCGGACCCACCCTGATGATCTAGGATCATCTCTCCAACTCAAGATCCATAATTGAATCATATCTGCAAAGTCACTTTTGACACAAAAGGTCCCAGGTCCCAGGGATTAGGATGTGAACATCCTAGGTGCTGCTTTTAAGGATCTGGAGGTGCACGTAGAAGGCACACCCACAGGCACTGCCACAGCTGCCAACATCTTACACCGATTTAGGAGCACATTACCACTGATGCGAAGCCTGGGGACAGACCCAGCTGAGCTGGAACCTCCTGCATGCCCTCAGAGAAGAGAGGTGATGTGCTCAAGAAGAGAAAGGCTCCAATTCCATGATCTTCCATAGCCTCCTCCAGCTTCCAGGCCGTCCTCTCCTCCTTCCTTAGGCCCCTGTCCCTGCTGCTGGCCAGCCCTGGGCCGAGGCTCCTCCTCATCCTCCAACCATCAGGAGTGGCCATCAGCTTGCCACCTGCCAGGCTCTGAGCACTGCCTGAGCCTCAAAGCAGAGCAAGATTAAAAACCTCAGCCTTGCAAATATGCCCAGACCCAGCCTGTTCTCTTCACCCCCATGACTGCTGGGCTCTCCAGGCCTCCCTCACCCCCGGATTGTTCTCCAGCCTCCCGGTAAAGCCCAAGTCCCACAGTAACCGCCAAGTCCTCCCATCTGGGGCCCATCTCGCTCTGCCCTTCCCCTGCGTATTGCCCTTTCACAGCCCTGACCTGGCTGCTCTGCACTCTGCCATTCCCTGAAGGAGGCGGGCTCCACCTAGCATGGAGTTCCCCATCTGCTGCCCCCTCTGCTGGGCCACTGTCCCCCCTGATCTCCAAATGGGTCCATTCTGCATCTTCTGATTTTTCCTTAAACATCCCATGGAGGTCGTCTCTGAACACTACTTCAAACTGTCAACATGCCTCCTCCAGATTCCTTATCCCCACACCCTTCCCCACGACACGTGTTCACTATCTCACCAGCTCTTCACCTGACTCGCCTGTGTCCCACCTCAGACGCCAGCCCCGGGAGGCCCAGTGCTTTAATTCATTCACTGCTAAGTGCCAGGATCTAGCTGGTACTTAGCACCTAGTGAGAGACCAACAAATATTCATTGAATGACTCTTTCTTCACTTCTAATCAAGTGAAGGATCTCAGGCTTGAGTGCTAGAAAACATGAAAGACGGGCTTCAGTTGATGTCAGGCCATTGCATGTGCACACACCAGAAAGTCTAAGGGAAGTGCAGAGAGAATTAGAACAGGATCACCTGGGCTGTCGCTGTGGGGCAGGGGGCCCCTAACCCATGGGGATCCCCTTTTCTACTGGACTTTCCTCCTGTTGGCCAGTCTTTAGCACTGTGCACTCCAGCAGCCGTTAACTGGGGGCCCGACAGCACAGAGACATGCATGCGAGGTGGCCATCTCTCAGCCAAGGACATTGGCCTGGACCGGATCCTTCCCTCTGGGCCCTCAGAGAGCCAAGTCTGCAGCCACCTTGAGGCTGGGCTTCTAGACTCCAGGTTATAGGACAATGAATTTGTGTGGTTTCTGCCCCCAGGCTGCAGTTCTCTCACCACAGCCCTAGCAAACCAATACACCCACCAGAATGGTACACAAGCTCTACCTACCCAACTCTTGTTAAATGAGCCAACATTGGAAATGCAAATGATTTTACAAGAAAGCTCTGGCCAGGTGGACACTGGCCTTCCTACCTCCTCCTGTCTCCATCTCGCCCCCTACAGGCCACTCTCCATACGGCAGCCAAGGGCTCCTGTTAAAAGCTGCTGAGATTCTGTCCTTCCCTGCCCCAAACCTCCAAGGGCTCCCAACCCACTTGAGTGAGATCCAACTCTTCTCCCTACGACAAGACCCTACATGTGATCCCAAATCTCTGACCTTGTCCCCAGCCTGGCCTCCTACTGCCCACACTGCCTAGGCCCCCCGGCTCCACTGTGACTTCCTACACCCCACACTTCCACCCACTCAGGGCCTACACTCACTGGAACACCCTCCCCTAACCCTACCCCCATGGCCTGCCCAGCTGCGTCCTCACAGAGTGGCCTCCCTGACCCTCATTCCCTCAGCCTGTAAGCTGGTGACTTTCCTTTTGTTCCTCTATCCCATTCTCTACCTCCTCCTCCTGTGTCCAGGAGGCCAGGGCTCTGGCAGC